>JAFEMH010007069.1:0-102962 GCA_022495995.1 Adenophora triphylla var. japonica
CTCTTCCGAATGCATCTGGGAAACACCGCAGAATTTACACAAACGCAGCCTCGAATATCCAGAATCTCTCAAAAAAACCCAAAAACCACCAACAGGCAAACCAACGGGTGGCTCTTTCTCTGGGACAAAAAAAGCACAAAAGGACTTTTAGGAATTTTGCAAAATTTAGAGGAAAAGCATGGAAGGTCCGTGACGGATCTCTTTGTACTTTGAGCCTTAATTGTTATGAAATCCTCTTAAAGTCCACATTATTCCCTCAAATCTAGGAAAACTAAGATTTTTGGATTTCTATGGAAGGGAATCCGTCACTGACCTTCTTGCATGTTTTCCTCAACTATAAATGGGGATCCCCCTCCCTCATTTTACACACCTCCCTCTTCTCCTCTCTCCCTAAGCCTTCAGCCGCCCTTCTAAGACCCCCTCGGGCACTCTCGGTCCCTTTCGGTTCCTTCGGGGCCTTGAGCTCCTCGCGGTGCTCCGAAGCCCCACCGAGCGCCGAGATCCTCCCGCGCTACCACGAGGCACTCTCGAGGTATTACGAGGTTCCTCGTGGTACTCCGAAGCCTTGCATGGTCTATCCCGAGGCGTCCCGACCCTTTCCGAGCAAGCCGACGATCCCAGCACGCCGGAACTCTGCCCGAACATGGCAACCGACGATCCCCACGCAGGACAAACCTCTGCCCGAATCCGGTCAACGATCCACGCGATCCCAATGCACGCCGAAACTCTGCCCGAGTGCACACCCGACAATCCCGGGTGAGGCACGCCGAAACTCATCCGCGGAACCTACGGCACATCCCGAAGCAATCCCGGTCTATCCAGGAACACTATTCCATCCTCAAACACTATTCCCCAGTGGAAGACAGACACAAACCAACATTGGTAAGGCTTCCTTCCTACACTATTTCAATACATTTCAATACGTAGTGTACAATGTAGACATCCGATACAGCATGCATTTTTAAAAGCGCACACACATACACACAATATTTAAAGAAAGAAGGGGTACCGAAAGACTCGTTTTTACGAGGCGACTCGGGTGAGCTCTAATATTCTAATATTCTCTTCCCGAGGAGTAACCTGACCTCCGAACTCAAAAATCTCATAACACAAAAACAGTTTTTTAAACTGATGCATTTTCTCAATATTTTGGGCTTAATCAAAATGGCGTGGCGACTCTACAAAGCAAAAACATAGCGAGACACCTCCTCCCGACAAATGCGAGATGCCGGGGCTCCGCGCGCGAGCCGGATCCGGGTAATTTTAGTTGGCGACTCCACTGGGGATATTTTGTTTTAAAAAAACTTTTAAACAAAAAACAAAAGATTTTTAAAACGATGATGAGGGTCAAACTTTCATTTTACCCCTTTCTTTAACTGTTATGTGTGTGTGCATGTGCTTTACTTTTTATTTTACAAAAAAACATAAAAATACAAAAAATGCATCAATATACATATGTGTACATACATTTAAAATTCTTCAAAAACTTCTGTTTTACTCAGAAAAAGAATTTTAGTGACCGCACACTACTCGCACTGCTGCCTCGGTACACCGCCCGCTACGCGCACTTGCTGCCTCGGATACACTGCACACTACAACCCTTAACCCGGGGTGGTCTCAGTTGCAGTCCGTTTGGTCTTCCTAGGCCTCTTGGATGCGCATGGGATCATTCCAAACATCCCATCCTAGCCAGTGTCAACCATGCACGCTTGCGTCACACTCTTGTCCAGACTCGGTTGGTTTTACCCAGTCCGTATCATACAGTCTGGATACATATCCCATGTCGGCCATTTTCTGGGTCAAAGCTCGGAACTCAAGATCCCTTGATCAAGCAAAGCGATGAAAGGTCATGCTAAAATCTTGACCCGATCTTGATTTTTGAAGCTACACCCAGACGATATTCCGTCCCGGATATACATCCATGCCCATATGACACCATGTCATCAAGCCTTTAATACGTCAACCATGACAATACGACCCAGCCAATGCCTAACGTCACATATCCCTTGCACAAGCAAGGTAAAGAGAGGTCATGCCGAACTCTCGACCAGATCTTGACTCAGGTGCCGGCTCGACTTACTATTCACATGGCTAACGTATTAAAACGAACATGACAGGCTCTGTCCTTAGGTTCGATTTTTCTTTTAGGTCGGTGGAAATCGCTTGCCCTATAGGACCCTTGCCCGGGGCTGTCCACCCCGGGATGTCGAAATACAGGTGCAAAACGAGGGGCTTATAGCCGCACAGATGGTCTTCACTGACCCAGGATCTAGCATAGTTGCGAAAAAGAAGAGCAATCTTTTCCAACCTACCTAGGATTCTGAGAAAACACTGTTTTAAGTAAATTAAAACAACAGAAAAAATAATAATAAATAAAAGCGGAAATTGCATGTCACATGAGCTTTTCCCCCTTTTTATCCAAAAGACATTCCCATGTTACGGGAGACACTTTGTTTGATTACGAGACCAGAGTTGACCGACTGACGGAGAGAGGTTCTCTTTTGCAGACTCGCAGGGAGGAGATCCGAGCCGAAGCACGGGCGAATGAAGCCCCCGCGAGCCGCCGGGATTGTTTGACTCTACTGGGAGGACCCCTGATCTCGGACTGAGAGAGACAGAGATGGCTCACGTGGAGCGAAAGAAGACTCACCGGGGACAAGGGAAGAATGGCGAGGGGACAAGCGCAGATGGCGCGGAATGACCTCCTAGGTATCCATTCATTGCATTTGTAAACACACTATTTGTTAAATGTATTAAGCTGTCTTTTAGCATGTTGTGAACTTGAGAGTAGACCGTGCTTGAAATCATCAAGAAATGTTGTAATCGTTAGTGATTTGTGATTTACTTTTAAAGCTTTGTCGAGACGCAAGATCTCTTGTTCGTTTTTGTTTCTTTCGTGAGCCTCGACGGCGTCCATCTTTGGACCTTTCTGTTGCATTTGCGGACTGAAGCAGCCTGGGCCTTGAAGGCAATCCCTTTCGCTTGGGCTTTGTGTTTGGATGGGAGGTTGGATCATCCCTTGACAAGTCGTTTTGACGGTCTTTTCCGTGACTTCCTTGCCTCTTGTTTGTCGGCGCTGGGTCCTTGACCTTCTTTTTTTTGTAGCTTCTGTTTGAGCTCTTTTTTTTAAGCTTCTGCTTGAGCTCTTTTTTTTTGAAGCGCGTGAGGGCGAAGGCAAGCCCCTAGCTTGGAGTTGACATGGGTCAGTCATTTGACGTTGAGTGACCCTCGGATGTCCTTTGATGTTGCCGCCGTCGTTTGACTTGGTCAAGGTGATGGTGGGGGCATGCTCTTGGAAAGTGCGTAGCTTGATGGAGGTCTTGATTGACATTCAAACTTTTGACTTTTTTGTGTGTTTTTAGACCGGACCAATTAAGGTTGCCTACGTTCCCCCGGACTAGAGGGCTCAGGTCTGCGTAGTTCGACACTACATGGAGTGCGAAGAGATGCACATTTGTTCTTCTTTAGGCGAAGTATCTGCGAAGTTTGCTTCCGTTGACTGGATTCATGAAGGGATTGTCGTCTAGGTCTGTCAGCTTCATAGCACCTCCGGAGAAGATCTTTTGAACCACGAAAGGGCCGATCCATGTTGGTTCCCATTTTCCCAGTGGGTTGGTTCGAGTGGGAGGCTTTTCTTTAAGTACCATATCGCCTTTCCTGATGTCTCGGGACTTGACCTTCTTGTCAAAAGCTATAGCCATTCTGCTTTGGTAGGCTCGAACGTGTTCCATGGCCTTTAGTCGTCGCTCGTCTAGCAGAGCCAATTCGTTATGTCGGCTTTGGAGCCATTCGACTTCGTTGACGTCATTTTCCAGCAGCACTCGGAGTGAGGGAATTTCCAGTTCGAAGGGGAGGACTGCTTCCATCCCGTATGTCAGGGCGAATGGGGTTTCTCATGTGGCTATTCTGACTGATGTTCGGTAGCCCCAAAGTGCAAGGTACAGCTTCTCGGGCCAATCTCGTCCTCGGGTGGTCATTTTTTGGATGATCCGTTCGAGGGTCTTGTTTGTTGCTTCCACGGCGCCGTTCGTTTGTGGCCGGTAGGGAGAAGACTTGTGGCGTGTGATCTTGAATTCGGCCAGCAGTCTGTCGCATTCTCCCTCGAAGTGGGAGTTGTTGTCTAATATGACCTCGTTAGGGATGCCGTATCGGCAGATGATGTTTTCCTTGAGGAAATGTGCCACTTTCTTGGAGGTGAGTACCTTGTAAGACTTGGCTTCGACCCATTTGGTGAAGTAGTCGATGGCTACTAAAACGAACTCATGGCCGTTGCTGCCTGGCGGAGCAATTTTCCCGATGACGTCAATTCCCCAAGTGGCAAAGGGCCAGGGCGTAGTCATGCAGTAGAGATCGTAAGGAGGTAGATGATTGAGGTTGGAGAACCGTTGGCACTTGTCGCAGCTTCGGACAAAGTGAATGCAAGCCCGCTCCATGGAGATCCAGTAGTAGCCCATCCGGAGAATGATTTGCATTAGGGCCCGGGCGTTCATGTGGGGACCGCAAGCCCCATTGTGGACTTCGTTCATGAGCTCGTTTGCTTCTTCCTGGCTGATGCAGCGTAGGAGTGGTCCTTGGTAGTGCATGTCCCCAAGGATGACAAAGCGAGAGGCGAGGCGTTTTAGGGCCATGATGCTCTTGGCTTTGGCTCCTTCCCTGCGTTGACCTTCTTCGTTCATGAAGGCGTTTTCCCCATTTTTGAGGTATTGGAAGATCTGGTTGTACCATGGCTCATTGACAGTCTTGGGCTCCGGTTCGATCTCGCAACAGTAGGCAGGGATTTCCTTTCGCCCTACTTTGAATGGCTTGATTGCCTTTCCCTCGGGGATTTCCACGAGTGAAGCCAAGGTGGCTAAGGCATCTGCAAACCGATTTCGGTCTCTCGGCAAGTAGTGGAAGGTGACCTCTTCGAATTGTGTGATGAGGTCCTCCATACAGGCGTGATATTTTTGCAAGCCTGGGTCTATGGTTTTCCACTTGTTGGAAACTTGGTTGATGATCAGGGCTGAGTCCCCATAGACCTCGAGTTTCTGGACATTCCTTTCGAGTGCGGCCTGTAGTCCGGCGGCGCAGGCTTCATATTCGGCGGCATTGTTGGTTACCTCGAAATTGAGCTTTATGGCGATCGGGGTGTGCTCGTCCTTGGGATCGACCAAGAGCATACCGATGCCGTTTCCCCTTTTGTTGGCTGCTCCATCAAAGAACAGTTGCCATCGGTTTTCGCCTTCGAGTGCGAAGATTCCTTCATCTGGAAATTGTGGTTCGGGGCCTCGAGCCTCGTCGATTGGGAAGTCAGCCAGCTGTTCGGCCATTGCCCGTCCCTTGATTGACTTTTGGTTCACGTACTTGATGTCAAATTCTGCTAGGAAGAAAGACCATTTGGCGAGCCTCATTGACAGAGATGGTTTGCCGAAGAGGTACTTGACTGGGTCCATTTTGGAAACCAAGTGCACCGTGTACGACTGCATGTAGTGTCGTAATTTTTCGACGACCCATACTAGAGCTGCGCAGGTTTTCTCGAGGGCTGAGTAGTTAAGTTCACTGCCTTGAAACTTTTGACTGACGAAGTAGATGGCATTCTCGACTCGTGACTCTTTCTTTTCTTGACAGAGCATGGCTCCAACTGCGGTGTCGGTCACAGTTAGGTATAGCAACAGTGGCTTCTCCTCGTGGGGAGGACAGAGAATCGGAGGACTCACAAGGTACGCCTTTATTTCTTCAAAGGCATCTTGGCATTCTGAGTTCCATTCGACGTTGGCATTCTTCTTCATTAGTTTGAAGATTGGCTCGCACATGGAGGTCAACTAATTGACGAAGCGGCTGATATACTGCAAGCGGCCTATGAAGCTTTTCACCTCTGTTTGAGTTTGCGGTGGTCTCATTTCGATGATGGCCTTGATCTTTTGAGGATCAACCTCGATGCCTCGCTCGGTGACCATGTATCCCAAGACTTTGCCTCGGCTGACCCCAAATGTGCATTTGGAAGGGTTTAACCTCATCGAGTGTTTTCAAAGGCGGTCAAAGAACTTCCTCAGGTCCGTGAGGTGTTGTCCATCTGATCCTTTTGAGTGGACGATCATGTCATCGACGTACACTTCGATCTCTTTGTGGATCATGTCGTGGAAGAGGGCGGTTGCTGCCCGTTGGTAGGTAGCCCCAGCGTTCTTTAGTCCGAACGACATTACTATGTAGCAGTAGGTTCCCCAGGGGGTTGTGAAGGGTGTTTTTTCTTGATCTTCTTCGGCCATCTTGATTTGATTGTAGCCGGCAAATCCGTCCACGAAGGACTTGACCTCGAAATTGGCTGTAGTGTCTACCAACATGTCGATGTTGGGTAGTGGAAAATCGTCCTTGGGACTTGCTTTGTTGAGATCTCGGAAGTCCACGCAGCAGCGCACTTTTCCGTTGGCCTTGGTGACCGTGACTATGTTGGAGAGCCATGTAGGGTACTCAATCACCCTGATGAAGCCGACGCGGAGCATCTTGTCGATCTCTTCCTTGACTTGTAAAGACCATTCTGGCTTGATTCGGCGTAGCTTTTGCTTGATGGGCTTAGCCTCAGGATTCAAGGGGATCCGATGTTCTACAATGTTTGGATCTAATCCGGCATGTCTCGGTAAGACCAAGCGAACACGTCCACGAACTCTTTGAGCAAGTGCAAGCCAATGCGTCTTGCTCGTGCCGGTGAAGAAATTCTCGATTTGCGTCTCTTTTGGCTCTTCGCCAGCTCCCAAATTCACTTTGGTTAAAACCTCCTCGGCAGCTTGGGCCCGGTTTTTCTCTCGTTTGACAACATGCTTAAAGATGTGCTTAATGTATTGTTCGTTTAATGTGTCCGCTTCTTTATCAAGTGAATCGTTATTAACTGTTTGTGTGTTAGTTAATTTATCGCTTGTTAAAGATGCAAATGAGAGGATACTCGGAAAGATCGAAGCATTCATTAAGAGCATACGGGAATACATTATTGGCAATGAGTTCGTAATCTTCGGCGTGAGGCCATCGAGATGACTCGAGGGACTCGAATTCAAAGATAATGGACTCGTGACGGGTTTTGACACTGGACTCTAGGACTCGAGGGGTCAGACCAAGTTGTTCGATCATGTCCTTTTTGCTGGCGGTGGGTCCGGAGAAGGTGGCCCAGTTATTGAGTGGCAATGAGCTTGATAGGAGGCGGGGTTTGAGAGGCTTTGTGTCACCGTTCCCGATCATGGCTATCATAGAGTTATCAGAAACAAAATCGATTAGGTCTGGCACCTCGATTTCTTCATTGAAAAGCAGGTAGAGCAGTGGCTCGTTCCAAGCATCGTCTGCGGAGTCTTTCGCTTTTGTCTTGGGCATCGCTAGCTCGAATGCAGACTCATCCTACTTGTTGAAGGCAGGGGTATTGACAGAGAGTTTTTCGAGTTCTTCTGCCAAAGAGGGGGTTTTCCCGAACCAAAATTCATTGTGAATAGTGGTGGTTGTGGGTCCCGGCAGAGGTCGTGCGTCGAGAAATGCTCTTTGGACGGGATTTGCCTTGTGGCCTCTGAATCTTGCAATGTTCTGTTGGAGCTTGTCCATGGTTGTCGGCCAGCTTTGTTTGGCGTTGATCAACTCTGTTCCCTTCCCTGTGTCTTCATACAAGTTGTCATCTTTCTTTGTGAAGTACTTGGTCATGTCGAAGCTGTAAGGGCGGAGATCGGAGATTGCGTGCAAGCCTCTTTTGCTATTGGCGGAGCGTTTTCGTGCAGCTTTTCTATCTTCCGCAGCGTCTTCGGGAGTAGGAATGTATCCCAGGCCATGGAGGGTATTCTGCTCCTTGATATTGATGATTTGTTGGGTACCCTGATGGCGTTTTCCCAAACCAATCCCCGAGATGTAGTTCATGTGCTTCATCATTTTCATCGGGGGAGGGATCTGGTCCCAAATCAAAGGCAGATCTATGTGGCACACCTGGGCCTTTGGGCTTTCGATAGTGAACCCCGTCAGCATCATGCCGTCATTGTCGTGTTTGATCTCTAGGATCGGGACGCCATTTGTGTCGGTCCTTTCGGTGACTATGCTATCACCGTAGATGATGGTTAGATCCGTTCCTTGGACGAACTTTACGCACTGATGGAGGGTGGATGCCACCCCATTGATCTGGTGTATCCAAGGGCATCCCAAAATGGCAGTGAATGTGATCGGGATGTCGATGACTTGGAAGTCGGTCGGGAGCATCTGCTTTTCGAACCACGGGTTCAAGGTGGCTATTCCCAAGACTGGGCGAGACGTTGAGTCGTATGCCTTGATTGCCTGAGTTGAGGGTTTCAGATCAGTTGTTTTGATCCCTAGCAAATCCATCATTTTAGATGGAAGGACGTTCATGGATGATCCCCCATCTACCAAGACCCGAGGGAGACGGCGCTCGTCAAGTTGAACTGTTATGTAGAGAGGCTCATTGTGGTCAGCCCCAAATTTTGGAAGGTCGAGCTCCGTGAAAGTGATGATATTGATGTAATGAACATTGTCGATCATCTGAACCGCTTCATCAGGTGTCACAGTGATGGGAACCATGGTCTGGGCCAGGCTTTCTTCCAACTTGACTTTGTGCGGGTAAGATGAAGTGAGTAGGGACCAGAGTGAGATGTTAGCCTGAGTACGCTTGAGCTGAGTTAAGATAGGATCTTCAGCCTTCGGATCAAGGGTTTCCGCTTCTTTGGCGTAGGGCCCCTTTTCAGTTCGTGGCTCAGGTATGGCTGGCCTTTTGTCTGCCCGTGGAGGATTCGTCGGGATTTGACTGGAACGTGTCAGAACGTTCACCTCTGGCTTTGCTGCTTTGCTCGTCTCTCCTATTTCTGTAATGAGAGGGCCTATGTTGGCGAAGGGCCATACCGCGCACTTTAGTTCGTTTACCGTCATTGCTTTTGTTGAAGCGTCAACAGTGGCTTTGAGATCTTCCCAAGACAGGGGTTGAGGTATTTGGATCCTCGGGCCGTTGGTGGCGGTGCGGAGCTCGTCCCAGCTGATCATGGAGCAGATATTGTCATGGCCTCATGCAGAGTTAGGCTGAGGAGATTGTAAGTGCTCCAATTTGAGATGTTAGCATTTTCGTTAGAAAATTAACGAAAGTCTTAACATTCCTAACATTTCTAACAATTCCTAACTTTTCTAACAAAACAAGGGTAAAGTAGGGATTGCTATTTAAGGTTAAACCAAGAAAAGAATCTTAAAAAAGAAAAGAAATTGAAAAAACCCGAATTGGCAAGCTGAAAAACACAGCCAGTTTGAATATTTTCAAAAATATTCCTTGTGTCCAAAGCCTGCAGCTGCATTTAATGAACAAAGGCACGCCGCTGACTTGTCCGCGCGGATGGAATTGTAAATTCCAGAGGGCTATAAATTGAGCCCTTCGCCTCAAAAAAGAGAGCCACAACAATTCACAAAGAAGACCTTGGTGAAAATAGAGAGAAAACAAAGGGGAATCCTTAGATTGCCACCATTTTCTCTTGAGTCTTTCCCAATCCCACTCCAAACACTCTCAAATCACTCTTAAACATACACAAGCTCAAGCTTAAATCACCACTAAAGAGGAGGATTGGAGAGAAAACATAGAGGACTTAAGTGTTATCTACTTGTTTTCTCTTTGACCAACTCTACCATCAAACACTAAACACATTCAAGCCTTGAATCCATTCAAACACAAACACAAACACAAGAAGATAGGTAAAACCTCCTTCTCCTTAACCTAAACTCCTTCATCCATGCATGCATTTCAAACTTCAACAATGTAGTTTGTTCATCAACTTGGTGTTCATCTTTGCTTGACCTAAAAATGTAGTCACCTTGGAATAAATTTCCATGGATGACCATTTAAAAGGTCCAAATTACTTCTTACTCACTTAAAAGTGTTTTTCCTCAAAATCATTGACTCAAAAGTGTTTTCCAAAATCATTTTCATACATAAAATCTCATTTTCAAAGTTAAAACTCCCCTTTTCAAGCAAATGAAATGCTTCAAGTCCTAATGTACCCTAAGGATGGCTTGATATAGTAGATCACCACTAAAATGTTTAGTGATCACTAATCAAAGGCTAAGGAAATGGGGACAAGCATGGATGCAAAACCCCCTTTTAAATCACATTTTCCTTCAAGAACATCTTGCTGTCCAGTAGCATTGTTTTAAGACCTCAGTCCATTGTCTATTTTTTTTGGACACAGAAGAACTTGGAATTTGGTGTTAACTACAAAATACTTTTTGTAGACAACATATAGATATTTCCAGAAATATTTTTATTTTATTTTTTTCGTGTGTCTAACTCCATTTTTCAAATTATTTTCCAAAGGTCAGTTCAACAGTCTCTGGAAATCCAGATTTCATATCTGTGATTTCCAGAAGGTTTTGGTCCATCAAATCATCTCCAAATGGAAAAGTATTTTGCAGAAATCTTATTTAAGATGTGTTGAACAACTTTAATTCTCGGACTTTCCCCAGATTTTGAAGTTTTAAAGCTATTAAATCCATTTTAAAATCAAGTGTCCACTGCCTTTTTCATTCTGGCAGAATTGATTTTCAACTTCAAGAAATCTTTTGAGCACCAAAACTCAACCCTAAAATCATACCAAAAATCATGGGACTTGTTTAATGCCTTATAAAGAGTTCCCAATTTTTATTTTTCTCAGTTTGAACTTATTTTGGCCAAAGGAACACACACACACACACACACACAAAAATGGTTTTTAAGCTTAGAAGACTCGTTTTACGAGGCATTCCGGGTGAACCCTAACGTTCTTCCCGGCGTGTAACGTGACCTCCGAACCCAAATCTCTCATTTCGGGCATTTTTCAAAGTTTTGGCCCTTAAAACAAAAATGGCGTGGCGACTCCGTGTTTTTGATTTTTCAAAAGAGGAAAAAAAATTCCGGTGGCACATTCGTCACAGTGGCGACTCCGCTGGGGAAAAATAAGTTTTATCTTTTCAAAAAAAAAAAAAAAAGCTTTTGTGGGTCAAGCTTCCGTCCCGACATTTGAAACCGTTTGTTGTGTGTGTGTTGATTTTTCACATTTTCGTGTTGTTTTGGTCGCCTCGGAAAAGTCAAATTTTTTTACTATCAGACCCGTTGCCTTGAATTTTGAATTATGTGCTTATGTGTGCATTTACTTTCAAAAAAAAAGATTTTCAAAAAAAAAAAAAAGGATTTTCAAAAAAAAAGCTTTCAAAAAAAATGGTTTAAAAAAAAATCATTTTTTGCATGCATCATACTTTTTAAGACACATGAAAATTCCTATTTTACTCAGAAAAAGAAGATAGACTGCTTGCACACTACGCGCACTTGGCCTTACACTGCACACTACGTCCTTAACCCGGGGAAATCCCAGTAGCAGCCCGTTTGGCCTTATTACGCCTCTCGGTGCGAGCACGGGACTACCCAAACATCCAATGGAGCCTCGTGTCGACCCTGCACTTGTCCGTGACACACTTTGTCCGAGACCCGGTTGGTTTTTAGTCTGGTCTGTGTCATGCCTTGTCTGTGTATAGACCTTTCCTTTCAAGCCTTAGTCGGCATACCAAGTCAATATCTTTCGGGGACCCTAAACAAATGGGGTTCCGCGGTTTTCCGTCACGGGCTTTGACCAGATATTGGCTGGCGCCTTGACTTTGACTCTGACTGACACAAATTATACACTGACTCCCAGCATGACACTGAGTCATCAAGAATTAACGATTATTTCATGCCTAATTACGGCTTAACTGACGACGGGTCAAGATCAATTGCGGACATTTATCAGTCCAAACCATGCCGACTTTTTGTCGAGCCCTCGGACATGATCTTGACCTTTGACGTCAGCTTTGTCCGTAATTTACATCGAATGCTCGTTAAGACTCGATTACCCGCCGACTTTTAGGATCGTTTTCTTTCTGGGTCGGTGGGACCCGCTTGCCCTATAGGGACCCTCGCCCGGGCCGTCCGCCCGGGAAGTCGAAATACGTGTGGAATACGAGGGGCTTATAGACGTAGTGATGGGGCCCACTGTCCAGGATCCAGAGTAGTTTGCGAAAAAGAAGAGCAATCTTTTCCAACCGATTAGGTTAATAAAACATGTTTTAAGTAAACAAGAACAAATAACTGCATGTTGCATGAGCCCAAAGCCCAAACACCTACCCTCCTTCATTCCTGCATATCTCGAACCCTCGTGTCTTTCCCCCGTTAGCCTCCGCACAAAGCTTGGTTTCGGCACCGGGTCACCGTTTGATCGCTTGGGAAGAGTCAAGCGCGTCGCCGCCTCACCATTTGTTCCGACTCCGGGTTTCGTAATGTCTCGCATCGCCCGTAATGATGGGACAAAACCACTCCGCCTCCCGGGACTCCTCAAATAGAACAAAGAAGTGGAATCGCTTAGCCGAACGTATGAGACTGCGACAAGAAGCACAGCTGAATAGCCTTATGGAGGCTATTAAGAGCCATGGTTTAGCCGCCAGCCTCAATCCTGATGGCACCTTCACCGTGGAAGAAGAAGAGGACCCCAATCCCAATCTTGGTCGCCCCGACTACTCCAGGATGCCACCACCAACCTCTTACGGTACTACCACCAGAACCCATGCTTCTCGGTCTGGTCGGCCCCCCCCAACCACGCACCACCGGATCCATGCACTTAACGACACAAATCGGTTCAGCTCCTCGGTGGGGGCAAAATCAAGCACGGAATGTCTTCTCATGGTTGGGGTTACCTCGGAATGCCACAGCTAATTGGGATCCCGCCTCAGTTTGGAACCGATCAATCCGGACCTTCGCAGCAACAGTTCAAAGGGCCACAGCAACAGTCTGGGATGCCACCACAGTTTGGTTCGGGACAATAGTTAGGAGCTCCTCATCAGAATGATGCTAGCTCAGCTGCTCCTCACACAGCTTTCACAAACCCATTTCTCACTCAGGGTTACCAAGCCTCCATCCCAGCCATCGGAATCACCCGGGACCGCAGATCCCCGGGTTATACACCATCGCTACACTGACCATGCAATTCAACGATCGTGACAAGCGGCCCGCACTTATGCCTACTTATGGGCCTCACTCCGGAAATCCAAGCTACCCGGCTACATCAGGACTGCCTTCACCCTCTTTGCCAGTTGAAAATCAACAGCAAGCCGCAAGGTTCTATCCCTTTGCCCAGGCTCCTACTCACGCCCCTCCGGGTAATTTGGGCCAAGAATATGAGGATGGTGAACAAGTCAGCCCACCTTGGTCTCATGTCAGAGATTTCTTGCAAGAATATGAGGCTCGCTATTCCTCGGATGAAGGGAAAGCTGATACTGAAGAACTGGGGCTGTTCCGGTCAAAACATGAGAAAACCATTTACACGAGATGGTTAGAGCAGTCAAGGAAGATTGAGCAAGAAATCTTCAGACGGGCGCCTGTATTGGGGCTTATCAGCAAAGAGGCCGAAGAGCATCTAGAGCTAGTACACTTCTGCAAGTTGGTTTTGGGAGAGGCTGAATATGATCCCGAGAACAACGAAGAATCAGAGGAAGAGGATTGCTTCTACATCCTGCCTGGAGTCAAATACGTGCCACCCCCTCTCACTCTTCCCCCGCAGTTTCTGGGAGGAGAAGCTGAGTCGCAATTACCACTTCCAGGAATGGGGGCATATGACAATTTCTGCGGTTGCACACACCCATATTCCCCTAACGGGTTTGATCGGCGTTCCCTCTCAGCCGAAATCCCAGTAGTATGGGAAGATGATTCTGATGACAGTAACGATAGTGATGATGATGATGACGACGAAAGTGAGGAGTCAACTGAGGCCCAAGATCCGGAATCAATCTGGAACAATCATGCCGTAAATGACATAATAGGAGCCGGACACAATGGTTGGTTGTCAGCAAGCGACGATGAAGAAACTTCGGAAGACGATTATGAAACCGAAGACATGAAAGCTATGAAATTTCCGGGGGCTGAGCACGTGGACGTCATAGAGTTCAACAATGCCTACCATGCTTTGGGGAAAGGATTTTCAGACACCCGATCCAGGCTAATAGTTGAAGATCTGTTAGAGAGGGGGAAACTGACTCCCATCCTCCCCAATGAGAAAATCACCATGGTCAGATCAAATCCGCCCCGAAGCAAAGTAACGATCCTTGTCAGGATCACCCAAGAAGAGGTCACCTTCCCTGAGTGTATTTCAGCTCTCAGAGAAGTCCTGGAAACCGGCATGATACCTGATGCTCCTCCCACGCAGAATGCTATAATCGTCTCCAGCTCTGAGTATTACAGAAAGGAACCAGAGTGGCTGCACTATACCGGGGATGAAATGGAAAAACCGCCAAGCCCTGAAAACAGCAATTCCTGTTGTATGATAACTATGGGCAATGCAGGCTATAAGGGCGAATCGGAGGACGCCCTAGCTCTATGGGCCATCCAGGGGACAATGACACAACCTCGGATTCAAAAGCCTGTGAATTGGGAAGCAGTTATAAAAGCTGCCCAGGAAGGAGCCAGTACAGCTCAAGCTCAGCCCCTCACCGTTGCTAGACTCCATCAGAACCAGTGGCCGATAGCCAAAAAGGCTCCCCGTTGATTTTAGCAAAAAGGCGTTGAAGAAATCTAGTCAAGAAGCGATCACGAGGAAGTCAACCTGTTGACCCGATCCGGGCAGATCTACCAGGGAACCCCAAGACAGATAAGAAGGTAGCGAGATCAAGCACCGTAGGAAGACCGTCTCCCCTATGCCAAGACAGCCGAAACTCCTGACCTCGAGAAGGAGGATCCAGTGCTCACCCAGCTGAAACAAACCCAGGCCAACGTCTCTTTGTGGTCCCTGCTCACCTCGTCTTATCCCCACAAGCTAAAGCTTGAAGAAAGCCTGGCTCGCACTCTGGTGGCTATCGATGCTACTCCCGATGACGTAGTACAATTGATCGGGAACATCCACTACGGGAACATAATCACTTTCACGGACCTTGATCTCCCTCAATTCGAGGCCGATCATAACGAGCCTCTCTTCATCACAAACCCATTGGATGAACGACGCCTCCCTCGGGTCCCGGTCGACAATGGGTCCTAATGAATATCCTTCCGGAAAAGATCATGAGTCAGCTCAACATCAAGTCCACGTACTTGAAGCCTTCCTCCCTCACAAATAAAGCTTACGACTCGACATCTCGAGCAAGTCCTTGGAGTTGCTACTTTGGACCTCTCGGTTTGGCAAGAAATTGATACTCGTGGAATTCCATGTTATCGATATTCCGATCACTTTTAATGCCTTATTGGGAAGACCTTGGCTGCATCAGGTCAAGGGGGTTGCTTCGAGCCTCCACCAGTGTGTGAAATTCGTCTCGAATGGGGATTTGACAACCATTTACGGGGATCTAGTCACCTTGGAGGGCACGGATACAGGTGGAATACCTATTCTGGAAATCAAACATGATGAGGAAGGTCTCATGCTAACAGGCTTCACGGTCGAACCTCCTAAGGCCCAAGTTTGCAACGTCGATCTGACAATCACTCGGTATAAAATCCCTTCGGTCTTGAAAATGATGAGGAAGATGAGCTATCTACCTGGCCTCGCTCTAGGGAAGCACCAACGAGGAACTCACAAACTCATCGAGGTGAAAGGATAGAAAACTCGCCACGGCCTGGGATATGAGGCCACCTCGGTGGGCACCGCGAAAGAAAAGGAGGTTGCCCGGAAAAGGGGAGAAGCTGCCACAGGAAGGGTCCCGGTCAACGACCCTAAATCTCTCCCTTTCAGTCCTAATCTGGCTGACTACTTTGTCAAAGGCCTTACACAGCAGGGTAATACCACAGTCAAAGAACCTACAAAGGGATGGCTGAAGCTACAAGATGATCTCAGAAAGTCCAAGGGAAACAAAGCCAACCCAGCCCGTAGGATGTTTGTGGATCTGCCCAAGATGCCTGGGGCTACCACCACCATGGAAAGTGAGATTACCTTCAAAGGTGTGCCAAGCCTAGTAGAACAGTTCGAGAAGCTCACTACCACAATTCTAATTGTCCAGGAAGGCTCAAAGCCTGAGTTTGAACTAACAGTGCCAAAAGATAAAGCCACAGAGGTCTTTTCAGATGATTGGGATGGTCCGATTATGCAGCAGTTATTCGGGGAAGAAGTTCAGGTGCCGGACCTGATTGATCTCAGTACAGTCAAAGAGATGGTAGCAATGATCGAGGAAGGAGGACAGAAACAATGCAATTCCCGAGTCATGAGGTCACCGACATCAATGCCATTGAAGAATTGGGAAACTCTCTCAGGCCCGTCCGCGACCAAGGAGGAAATGATCACCAAGCTTGGATTGGTCCCCCATCCCTTTGTGTCGACCTATGTAAAGTCCTCCGAGTCCCTCATTGTCTAGTTCGAGTCGCTAGAGTCGTCCGATGGCCTTACGCCTAAAGACTGCGAAGTTGTAGCCAATGATGTATTTTCCTTTGTTCTCAATGAAATGATGGACCTTTCTGAGTATCCCCTGATTGCCACTTTACCTAATGATAAATTAACTAAAAAATTAAAAACAGTTAATAATGATTCATTAGATAAAAAAGCAGACACATTAAATAAACAATATATTAAAAAAAAAAAATTTAAGTAGGTTGTTCGGAAAGAGGAAAATCGAGCCCAAGCTGCCGAAGAGGTTTTGACAAGTGTGAATCTGGGAACTGCGGAAGAGCCTAAAGAGACGCCGATTGGTAGTTTCTTCGAAGGAACTGAAAAGATGCCCTGGTTGAACTGCTAAGAGAATCGCTCGATCCAGAAGTCAAATCCTACAAAGTTCTCAACTCAAAGAAAGTAGCCCTCTTCATCAAAGAGAACATCATATGCAGATACGGGTTCCCAGCCGAAATCATCTCAGATAATGGATCCCACTTTGAAGGGGAATGCGACAGGCTGTTATCGGAATTCAGAATAACCCGTCACAAGTCATCTCCCTATAGGCCCCAAACCAACGGAGCCGTCGAAGCAGCAAACAAGACCTTGGAAAACATCATTCGGAAAATGGCTGTCCGAGGCAGAGATTGGCCTGACAAGCTTCACCTTGCTCTCTGGGGCTACAGAACATCCGTCAGAACGGCAATCGGGGAAACACCGTTTGCTCTTACCTACGGAATGGAAGCCGTACTCTCAATCGAGCTAGAAATCCCCTCACTACGTGTGTTGTTAGAAAGCCAGATCAACGAGGTCGAATGACTTCATAGTCGCCATGATGAGTTGGCCCTGCTAGATGAACGTCGATTGAAAGACATGGAACACATCCGAGCTTACCAAGGAAGAATGGCCAGAGCCTTCGATAAGAAAGTAAAGCATCGGGAAATCAGGGAAGGCGATCTCGTTCTGAAAGAGAAGCCCCCAGTCCGCATCAACCCACTTGGCAAATGGGAGCCTGTTTGGGTCGGACCATATTTCGTCCAGAAAATCTTCTCCGGAGGAGCCATGCAACTTGCAGATCTCGACGGAAATCCTTTTGTACACCCAGTGAATGGCGACAAGCTGCGCAGATACTACGCGTAGAACACTGAGTCAAAACAAAAAAAAATATATCAAAAAAAAAAGAGTGCTAAAAGAGTAATACCCAACTAGGTTGAAAACCCGAAAAGGGCGGCCTAGGTAAAAACAGTGGTTGCACCAAAAAAAAACAAAAAAAACCAAAAAAAAACAAACAAAAAATTTTAACCGGGTCGAACTACGAAGACCTGAGCCCTTTAGTCCGAAGGGAACGTAGGCAGCCGGAAACGGTTCGGTCTAAAACACAAATAAAAGACATACTTTGTTATCAACACATTGATCAAGCCATGAAGGCGTCTTGAAAAACTCTAAAGCAATTCACATATTCATTACAATTAAAAACTTTTTGATGAGTCTAAGCTCGGTTCATTCCTACGACTTACAACCTGCTAAAAGAAACTAAAATACATAATAACTAATGTGTCTGCTATGACAAGAAAGGGTACTCAGAAAATCTTAAGATCACTCCAAGCCACTCGTACTGGCTTCTCCCCTCTTCTTCCCTCCTCTTCGGGTCTTCTTCCTCTGCACTAGAAAAATGTCGGTCTGCCGCCTACCAAGCTCTGGTGTAGGGACAGATCTATCAAACTCCGCATCCGTCGTGGCCTTAGTAGCCCTAGCCTCATTTCTCATCTCCCCGTAGCCGAGCCGGGTAACATAGGAATCCTCCTATCCTGTCTCTTGACATAAGCCTCATAGTCGGTCACGGCATCTCCGCTCCTATCATGAGGGTTGGCCCTCGCCTCGGCCCTCCTCCTCTCTGAAATCGTCAGGTCCTCCACACCAACAATGGCCTCACGCCGTCTCAAAATAGCCACCTGAGTCTCCCCCAAATGCCTCTCGTACCAATCCAAGTACCAAGTGGTCAGAAATACATGCCCCGAACGCCTGAGGATAACCCTAGGAGGAAAGACATCATACCTCCATGCTCGGGAAAGAAATGGGAACACTGAAGGATCATCCATCGAAACAGAAGCCACCACCCTGGTAGCTATATCCTCAAAATCCTCCAAAGGAGTCTGCTCCAAGCCAAACTGCCTCCGAACCAGAGCTGGAATATAAAAGCTTGACTGAGAAAGCCCCGGAAGCAGAACCACATGAGACCCATCCTGAAGAACTCTATGAGTCTCTATCCGCCAATGAGGCACCAACCACCTGATGTCCGCGGTCTGGCGAAAAGCCATCCAACGCTCCCATGAGCCCTGATCATCAAGATCCACAGTAACCCCTCTCCTGGCAAATGTCCAAGGTTTGACCGCATCAGAAGTTTCGCGAAGAACCCCCAGGCGCTCCATCAGCCACATAGTCAAGAGAAACGGGCTGCCCCCGTGCATATACCGCTCCCCTGCTGTGCAACTGTCAAGAGCATGATGAGTCTCCCCCAGGATCAAGGGCACCACATCCCGGCCCGAACGGCAGTGTACAACCACATCCAGCAAAGCCCGATGACAAATTTCAAAGGAATAAACCATGAACAAAGTACCAAACACACAGAGTGCAAAAGCATCCCAATAGGCATCATCAATCAAGCCTAAGCCCCTAAATCTATCAGGAAGACCAGAAATGTCAAAATGATCGGGACCACAGATCATACCTTGTGCTTCCTCCGGAGAAAGATGGAGAAGGTTGCCCAACTTGTCAACGAAAGAGGCTCCTCCGGGCAAAGGAATCGCAATCTCCTCCACCTCGGGACCACCAAGCAAAGCCCGGAATTCTTCAACAGTCGGGACTATTTCATTGTAAGAAAAGCAAAAGACATGCCTCCTTGTATCCCAAAAAGAAGCGGAGGCCCTCAAGAGATCATAGTCCGGAACCAATGCTTTGAGAGACCATAAACACTTTACCTTGTACCTTTCTTCAAAAAATGACCTCCTCTCGTGCATAATCTCCCTACACCACTCCTTGAACTTTTCAAAGAATGACATTTGGATTTCTTTGGACAATTTTAGAGAATTTTTGGTCATTTCCATGGCTTTTCCCTCTTCTCTCCCGAAATTCCAGTGAGTTTGAACTGGAGAAGATGAAGTTTCAGATGACATTTATGGCCTAAACCAGATCCAACAACCGAAATAAATGAAGTCTGACAGGAGCCTGCCTGATCCGCGCGGATCCTTTTGATCCCCGGCATAATTCTTTTTTTTTTTGCAGCTTGAAACCTGTGCAAAGCCTGTTCAAACAGTCCATATACCAAACATTCACACCCTAGCTAAGAAACCGGGGCTCATGCAACATTGCATTCATAATAGATAAAAAAAAAAAAAAAGTAGGTAACAGAAATCCTAGATCATTACATTCCAAAAAAAAAGAAGTGTGCATGAAAAATAAAGTGTATCTATCTAAATAGGTACAGTCCCAAAATCAATAAAAAATAATCAGTCAGAATCCTCAGTGGCTGGCCCTTTCCCCCGGTCCCTCTTGCGACTCGGGCCCGCCTCCTCAGTAGCCATGAATGTCTCGAGCTCGGAATCGTCATCCTCGTCTCCAGAGAGAGGCTCGCCTGGATCAACTGGTACGCCACGATAAGGTAACCCGAGGTCTGCAAAGAAGTCATATCCGAACGTGAACGCGTCGGATTCCTGGACATGCGAAGAAGAGCCACCATGATGCCAAACATGTCCCTGCCCATGCAAATCCCCGAGGATGACGTGGTCCGGAGGAAGCTCCATGCCGGGATCTATGAGAGGAGAAAGAGGAGTCTCGGTAGAATGCTCCGAAGGAATAGGGGAAGTCTCCCGATCCACAGGCGCCGGCTGTGCATGTCTCGCTCTGCCCTGAGCAGCCCCACAAGCAACCATCCTCCTGAGGAACCTCTTGGCCCCAATCACCTGCTTCATCAGCTTCTCCACAACCACAGCCGGGAACTGCACGGAAACAAAAGCGTCAGAAGTAAGTGATGCGAAAAAGATTGATGCGAAAGAAAAGAAGAAGAAACAGAAGCAGTAAAAAGTCGTACCTTCATATCCGGACGAGGCCGGAAAGCTCGTGGGACACGATCAGGGACAGGAATCTGCACCCTCAATCTGACCCCATCCTGGACATATGAAAAGTCCGATTGAGGGTACCGCACGATCCCCAACCCCTCTCTCTCAAGAACCTGGGGCATCCTCAGCCTCCTCAAGATAAATCTCGAATACTCCTCGATCGCCACAAACATCGAGAAGTGCTGGCCACCTCGATAATCACCCCAGGACTCCGATCGCTCAGACGGATGCATCATGTCGGCAGGAGGCTCCACCGGTGCCATCAGAGGCGCACCCTCGCCATGCTGGCGCGCCACTCTCTCCCCCAGATAATACACATCACAGGTCAAACCTATCAAAATCCTCCGCTGCACGGTCCATCTCTCGGCACCCTTCAGCTGCTCCACCTCGAAGCGGCCCCAGGGGTAGAACCTCATCCCCTCATCTATCTCAGCTCTCGTCAAAGGCAGGCAATCCCTATACTTGAGGGTCGTGCGCCCCCTGGAACCTATCTTCTCCCGAGCATGCTTGCTCCAGGAGAGCATGGCCGGATATGCCCCGATGTGCTCCGCCGGCTACCGCCACATCGTGACATGAAAGAACTCCAGAGCCCATACCTGCGAAAGGTGAAGATTACATCAATTAAGTGTGAAAAGAACAATGCGTGCTTAAGGAAAAGAAAAAGCAGAAGCTTATATCTCCAGAGGGAACTCAAAGCACGTCAGAGAGCTGACAGCCTTCCGGCTATACCGATCCAGAGCAAAATATAGCTCGCCACTCGCTCTCCCCAAGACACCTCTCCGGCCATTTCCACATCCTCTAACGTCCTCAGCAAAGCGAACACCGCCGTCCCCTCGGCGTGTCCAAAAAGTGTGCTCGAAAAAGCGAACCACAGAAAGGCCCTAGCAATCTGCACCGCAGCCACTCTCTCATCCCCGGCCTCATAACTCTCAATGCTCTCCACAATCTTCCCGTGGACCACAGCATACTCCATACCCATCCCCCTTTTGGGAATGGGGGTAAAGCCCAGAAGATCCTGCAGCTCCAGGTCACTGTAGCCGTCTCTCCACTCAATGCTCCGTCCTTTAAAGGACAGGCCCGTGATCGCAGCGTAGTCGGAAGGTGTGATCGTGGCCTCGCCCTAGAAAAAATGGAATGTGTGGGTCACGTCCCTCCAGTGCTGTGCCAAAGCAAAAATCAGGCCTTTACTCTTGGGGAACTTAATCAACCCCCTCAGGCACTCAATGAACTCATACAAATCGGTCCCAATGACGATCTGTCTCGGACTCATCAGAACTCCTCTACCCAAGACCGGAAGCCGGTCCCACAGGTCAACCACGGCCTCCACTGACCCCCGAGTCTTCAGCTTATTCAGCTGCTCCATCACAAAACGATCTCCACCCTGCAATAAAAAAAAACAAAAATGTCAAAGAAAATAAAAAATTTTGCATTTGCATTCAAAAAAAAAAAGCATACACATTCATCATAAAGTTCTAAAGAAAATTCGGCAGCATAATGGCATACAATGGACCCAGCCCCATTTTTTTTACACAAAAGAAAAGATTTTTTCAACAATCACCATTCATCATTCATTCATGCATGAAGAAAAATGTCAATAACATTGAGTTAACGAAAGTAAAAACTTCGTCCCATTTTTCACAAAATAGCATGCATAAGCAATTTTTCACAATTCATTCATCCAATCAACGGAAACGAAAATTCGTCCCATTTTTCACAAAAAATCATATTTTTACATTTATATCATTCATATCATTCATGCAACAAAAAAAAGTCCGTCCCGGATTCGGGCAAATCTTCATCATCTCATATTTCAAAAGTGGCAAAATGCCCATTCTTTTTTCAAACAAAATGCATATTTGGGTTACCCATATACTCATTACAACATGCAAAGTCAAAATTCAAGGTCCAAGAACACAATTTTCGAATTTTAATTATAATTTTCGAATTTAAAAAAAAATGGCAAAATGCCCATTCTTTTTCCAAACAAATTGCACATTTGGGTTACCCATATACTCATTACAACATGCAAATCATCAAAATCGAATTTCAAGCCCAAGAACATGACTTTCGAAATTTTCAAAAAAAAAAAAAAAAGATCACAAAAATCAATTTCAAATGAAAAATCAACAAAGAAAATGGAGAGATTCGAAGTATACCGTGCGAAGACTCGGATCAGTGGCCCAATGTTGCCACGCATCGGGATATGGCTCCTCCGCAATCGATTGCGAAAGTGAGTAATGCCTCCTCATTCGAACGAGCTCTAATCGCCTCTCCGCGACCGGGCCGCGTCCTTGGCTTTGAATGGCAACTCCCCCGTATTCCATTGCTCGAAAAATCAGAGAAAACGGAAGAATTTTGGAGCTCCTAGGCTAACAATGGCGGCTCTGCTCTCTCTCTCCCTCGTCTGCGTTCAAAAAACTGTAAAGGGGAAGAAGAAAAGGCCACAGCCTTTTAAAAATCAATCTGGGCTTCATTCCGGCCCGCGCGGATGGATCTGAAGGGTCAAAAAGACTATTTTGCCCTTTAAAATTCCAGGATTCTGCAGTTTAGTCCTAAACTTAACAGAGTTAACCAAAGTCAACCCCCTTTCAAAAGAGCTTCACGGCAGTAAAACGTAAGTCCGATTTCTCCAAGAAAGTTAACGGAATCCTGTTTCTTTCATCAATATCATCAACAGCAGTAAAACGTAAGTCCAATATCTCCGAGAAAGTTAACGGAATCCCGTTTCTTTCATCAATATCATCCACGGCCGTAAAACGTAAGCCCGTTCTCTCCAGCGAAAGCTAACGGAATCTCGTTTCTTTCCTCATTATCACCAACGGCCGTAAAACGTAAGCCCGTTTTCCCCAGCAAAAGCTAAAGGGATCCCTCGATTCCACCCCCAGCGGCTTTTCGAACTACATAAGGGCTTGATTCCCCAATCGGGATACGTAGGTAGCCTACCATAGTGTCCAAACACTGACTTCAAAGACGATCATCCTTTCCTTCGGCAGCAGACGTAAGACCGATCCCTTCAAATGAAGTCCACCAGAGGACCATCTATCCCAAACCATCAAGGGAAAACCATTTCAAATCAAGGTCCGAGGCACCTAAAATGCCATCATCTTTCAAGGTCCGAGGCACCTAAAACGCCAAGGTTCGAGGCACCTAAAACGCCATCATTGCCAGGTTGACGCCTCAAAATAGTCACTCTAGGGTCAAAGTCGAAAGACCCGAACTACGACTGGCTTGATTCCTCTTAAGGATACGTAGGTAGCCTACCATTAGGTTCAGCCATCAGACCAAAATGGTCATTCCTATCCCCAGCAGAGCGGATATACAACTCTAGCCACCAGACCAAAATGGTCATTTCCCATCCTCAGCAGAGTTTCTTTCAAAGAATCGATCGCAGAACTCGCTCGCCAGGTTGACATCCTAAAACAGTCACTCTAGGGTCAACATCGAAAGACCCGAACTACGACCGGCTTGATTCCTCTTAAGGATACGTAGGTAGCCTATCACCAGGTTCAGCCACTCGATCACTTGATTATCTTGTCAAATATGGAGCCTTACTCTTATCGACGACCCCGCTTCCTTCGAAAGCACCGTCCCCGAGGGGCTACTGTAAGTGCTCCAATTTGAGATGTTAGCATTTTCGTTAGAAAATTAACAAAAGTCTTAACATTCCTAACATTTCTAACAATTCCTAACTTTTCTAACAAAACAAGGGTAAAGTAGGGATTGCTATTTAAGGTTAAACCAAGAAAAGAATCTTAAAAAATAAAAGAAATTGAAAAAACCTGAATTGGCAAGCTGAAAAACACAGCCAGTTTGAATATTTTCAAAAATATTCCTTGTGTCCAAAGCCTGCAGCTGCATTTAATGACCAGTGCACGCTGCTTGACTTGTCCGCGCGGATGGAATTGTAAATTCCAGAGGGCTATAAATTGAGCCCTTCAGTCTCAAAAAAAAAAGAGAGCCACAACAATTCACAGCAGCACCTTGGCGAAAAATAGAGAGAAAACAGTGGGAATCCTTAGATTGCCACCATTTTCTCTTGAGTCTTTCCCAATCCCACTCCAAACACTCTCAAATCACTCTTAAACATACACAAGCTCAAGCTTAAATCACCACTAAAGAGGAGGATTGGATAAAAAACATAGAGGACTTAAGTGTTATCTACTTGTTTTCTCTTTGACCAACTCTACCATCAAACACTAAACACATTCAAGCCTTGAATCCATTCAAACACAAACACAAACACATGAAGATAGGTATAACCTCCTTCTCCTTAACCTAAACTCCTTCATCCATGCATGCATTTCAAACTTCAACAATGTAGTTTGTTCATCAACTTGGTGTTCATCTTTGCTTGACCTAAAAATGTAGTCACCTTGGAATAAATTTCCATGGATGACCATTTAAAAGGTCCAAATTACTTCTTACTCACTTAAAAGTGTTTTTCCTCAAAATCATTGACTCAAAAGTGTTTTCCAAAATCATTTTCATACATAAAATCTCATTTTCAAAGTTAAAACTCCCCTTCCCAAGCAAATGAAATGCTTCAAGTCCTAATGTACCCTAAGGATGGCTTGATAGAGTAGATCACCACTAAAATATTTAGTGATCACTAATCAAAGCCTAAGTAAATGGGGACAAGCATGGATGCAAAACCCCCTTTTAAATCACATTTTCCTTCAAGAACATCTTGCTGTCCAGTAGCATTGTTCTAAGACCTCAGTCCATTGTCTAATTTTTTGGACACAGAAGAACTTGGAATTTTATGTTGATTACAAAATATTTTTTGTAGCCAACATCCAGAGATTTCCAGACATATTTTTACTTTATTTTTTTCGTGAGTCTAACTCCCTTTTTCAAATTATTTTCCAAAGGTCAGTTCAACAGTCTCTGGAAATCCAGATTTCATATCTGTGATTTCCAGAAGTTTTTGGTCCATCAAATCATCTCCAAATGGAAAATTATTTTGTATAAATCTTATTTAAGGTGTTTTGAACAACTTTTATTCTCGGACTTTCCCCATATTTTGAAGTTTTAAAGCTCTTAAATCCATTTTAAAATCAAGTGTCCACTGCCTTTTTCATTCTGGCAGAATTGATTTTCAACTTCAAGAAATCTTTTGAGCACCAAAACTCAACCCTAAAATCATACCAAAAATCATGGGACTTTTTTAATGCCTTATAAAGAGTTCTCAATTTTTATTTTTCTCAGTTTGAACTTATTTTGGCCAAAGGAACACACACACACACACACAAATGGTTTTTAAGCTTGGAAGACTCGTTTTACGAGGCATTCCGGGTGAACCCTAACGTTCTTCCCGGCGTGTAACGTGACCTCCGAACCCAAATCTCTCATTTCGGACATTTTTCAAAGTTTTGGCCCTTAAAACAAAAATGGCGTGGCGACTCCGTGTTTTTGATTTTTCAAAAGAGGAAAAAAAAATTCCGGTGGCACATTCGTCACAGAGATTTGCTGGAGTAGATGACGTAATAGTCAAACTTTCCTGATGGTTCTCTAAGGGTTCCAACTGTGGGGTCGCCGGATTCGTATCTCTTCTTTAGTTTTTGTTGAGAAGAGGGTTTCTTCTTTCTTCGAGGGCGGCCCTCGTTCATTTCATCTTGGAATTCCATTTCCAGACAAGCAGTGCAATCGCAGACGTCCCACCAGATGTGTTCGTTGTTCGGCGGTGGTATCGGGACCTCAAGATGTTGACCGGACATGTCCTCCCCCAGGGGGTGTTGTGACTTTATGTCATAGCTGCATGGCTCGTATAAGGGCAACAGGTTGACTTTTGGGAGACCATGAGAGACGTTAGAGACTGTAGGAGCAGGCGTGCCTTTGGAAGTCCCAGGTGTTTGGGGGGTGGCTAATGTTCCGAAGTGGCGCATGGCACCTTCGATCCAGGCTTGTTGTTCACCTTGGAGCTTCTCAATAGCCATGAGGACCTGCCAGACTTCTTCCAACGTTGGGAAATTTCTCGGGGGTAAGGTCCCGTTTTCTTCGTTGTTATCCACTGACTTGGCCATGAGGATTTGACGGACTGCCCCAGTGACTGTGCTGGGAAGGGTGTTGGACCTTGCGGCTTTGACACTGGGAGAGTAGTTCCCGGGTATTCTTGATCACTCTCGGTTCGCTGGAGGGGGTGACGGGCAAGGTTTAGACACGGGAAGGCCTTTCGGGATAAGGGGGAAAGCTCACGTGACATGCATTTTCTGCTTCTTTTATTTTTTTTTCATTTTGTTGTTTTAATTTACTTAAAACGTGTTTTCTCAGAGTCCTAGGTAGGTTGGAAAAGATTGCTCTTCTTTTTCACAACTATGCTAGATCCTGGGTCAGTGGAGACCGTCTGTGCAGCTATAAGCCCCTCGTTTTGCACCTGTATTTCGACATCCCAGGGTGGACAGCCCCGGGCGAGGGTCCTATAGGGCAAGCGGTTTCCACCGGCCGAAAAGAAAAATCGAACCTAAGGACCGAGCCTGTCATGTTCGTTTTAATGCGTTAGCCATGTGAATAGTGAACCGAGCCGGCCATTGAGTCAAGATCGGGTCAAGAGTTCGGCATGACCTCTCTTTACCTTGCTTGCGCAAGGGATCTGTGACGTTAGGCGTTGGCAGGGTCATATCCTCATGGCTGACGTATTAAAGGCTTGATGACATGGTGTCATGTGAGCATGGATGTATATCCGGGACGGAACATCGTCTGGGTGTAGCTTCGGAAAATCAAGATCGGGTCAAGATTTTAGCATGACCTTTCATCGCTTTGCTTGCGCAAGGGATCTTGAGTTCCGAGCTTCGACTTTAAATGGCCGGCCCGGGATATGTATCCAGGCTTGTATGACACGGATCGGTAAAACCAACCGAGTCCGGACAGAGTGTGACTCAAGACTCAAACGTGTGGTTGACGCTTGCTAAGATCGGATGTTTGGAATGATCCCGTGCGCATCCAAGAGGCATAGGAAGACCAAACGGATCGCAACCGAGACCACTCCGGGTTAAAGGTTGTAGTGTGCAGCAGATCCGAGGCAAGAAGAAGGCGTGCGCGTAGCTCCGCGTGTAACCGAGGCAAAGAAGCGAGTAGTGTGCGGTCTCTAAAATTCTTTTTTCTGAGGAAAACAAAAGTTTTTTTTGAAGAATTTTAAATATATGTACACAGATGTATATTGATGCATTTTTTTTTGTATTTTTATTAATTATTTTTTTTGTAAAATAAAAAGTAAAGCACATGCACACACACACAATAGTTAAAGAAAGGGGGTAAAATGAAAGTTTGACCCTCATCATTGTTTTAAAAATTTTTTGTTTTGTTTAAAAGTATTTTAAAACAAAATTGTCCCCAGTGAAGTCGCCAACTGAAATTACCCGGATCCGGCTCGCGCGCGGATTTGGCCCCGGCACATCTCGCATTTCGTGCGTTCACGTTCGGGAAGTCGCCCGGATCCGATAGGCAGCGCGATCGCGCCCCGGCATCTGGCTCGTTCCGTTTTGCGGTTGGAGGTGTCTCGCTGTGTTTTGCTTGTAGAGTCGCCACGCCGTTTTTATTAAGCCCAAAACATTGAAAAAGGGCATCAGTTTAAAAATAAACTGTTTTTTGTGTGATGAGATTTTGAGTTCGGAGGTCAGATGACTCCTCGGGAAGAGAATATTAGAATATTAGAGCTCACCCGAGTCACCTCGTAAAAACGAGTCTTTCGGTACCCCTTATATTCTTTAACTGTTGTGTGTGTGTATGTGTATGTGCTTTTTTTTTAAATGCATGCTGTGTCGGATGTCTACATTGTACACTGCTTTATTGAAATGTATTGAAATAGTGCAGGAAGGAAGCCTTACCAATGTTGGTTCGTGTCTGTCTTCCGCTGGGGAATAGTGTTTGAGGATAGAATAGTGTTCCGGTACAGATCGGGATTGCTTCGGGATGAGCCGGTTGTCTGCGGACAGAGTTTCGGCGTGCGTTGAGATTGTAGGTTGCGTTCGGGCAGAGGTTCGGCGTGCGTTGGGATCGCAGGGATCACTCGGACAGAGGTTCGGCATGCGTTGGGATGGTAAGAGTCACTCGGGCAGAGTTTCGGCGTGCGTTCAAGTTGCTGGTTTGACTCGGAAAGAGCCGGGACGCCTCGGGAAAGACCAGGCAAGGCCTCGGAGTACCACGAGGGGCCTCAGAGTACCTCGAGAGTGCCTCGGGGCAGCGCGGGAGCGTCGCGGGAGCGCTCGGAGAGGCTTCGGAGCACCACAAGGGAGCTCGGAAGGCCTCGGAATGATTCGAAAGGGGCCGGGAGTGCCTCGAGAGGACTTAGAGGGGTGCCAGAAGGCTGGGGGGAGAGGAGAGAAGAGGGAGATGTGTGAAATGAGGGAGGGGGAGCCCTCTATTTATAGTACTCAGATTTGTGCAATAAGGTCCGTACGGACCTTCAAGGTAATCCAAGTTTTTGGTTTTCCTCGATTTGAGGGAATATGTGGACTTTAAGAAGATTCAGCAATGATGGTGTCTGGTAGCAAAGAGGTCCGTACGGACCAACCTTGCATGCAATAAGGTCCGTACGGACCAACCATGTAGCTGGGTAATTATTATTCCCGGGATTTGAGGGAATAACTTGGACTTTAAGAGGATTCAGTAATCATTAAAACAAAGAGGTCCGTACGGACCATGTTTGCTTTTCCAATTTCTGAAAAATTCCTAAAAAGTCCTTTTGTGCTTCTTTGTCCCAGAAAGGTCCCTCCCTTGGTTTGGTTGGGGGTTTTTGAGGGTTTTGAGTGCCACGGGTCTTCGAGACTGCGTTTGTGAGTCTGCGGTGTTTCCTGTGTGCTCGGAAGAGGGTGATCCAGATTGGGGTACTTACAGCCATGACGAGCAATTCAAGCAAACGCGGAAGGATTCCTTAGGAAATTTTGGCCAAAAACCAACCTTTTCTTTCCCTCTCTCTGTTTCTCACGACTGGAAATGGAAAAATAGGAGGAGGCTTCGTTGCTGGAAGCTGATCAAAACCTGGGAAATTAAAATCCCAGGATAGTCCGTACGGACCTCTTTGTAAACCAAGAAGATCCGTACGGACCTCTTTGCACAATATGGAAAGATTACTCTTTTACCCTTATAATCTTTGCCCCTGGCTGTCCGAAGGCCTTTTTCAGCAGATTCAATGCAGTTTGGTCCTTAACCCAACAAAACAAACACCGACCATCATCGTAAGTCCGAATTTCGCCCACCAAACGCAAAACAAACCCCGGCCGTCATCGTAAGCCCGAACCTCGCCCACTAAACGGTTAAACAAATCCCAAGGCACAAAACGCCTCCAAACACAAATCCCAAGGCATAAAACGCCTCTAAAACACAAAACGGTAAACCAAACACCGGCCATCAAAGTAAGCCCGAAATCCCCTCCTCAGCGGACAAAACTCAAACGGGAACTCTCGAAAGCCCATACGAGACTACGCATCCCTAGCAGATGAACACCGGCAGTCATCGTAAGTCCAACCTTTCCCCAGTGGACAAAACACGAAGCAATCACGCCTCTCAAAATCAAAACACGAGACAATCACGCCTCTCAAAATCAAAACATGAGGCAATCACGCCTCTCACAATCAAAGCACAAGGCAATCACGCCTCCCAAAACACCAGTCAGAGGATAAGTCACGTCCTCACGCACGACACGACTGCAGTCAGAGGATAAGTCACGTCCTCACGGACGACACAACCGCAGTCAGAGGACAAGTCACGTCCTCACTCACGACACGACCTCAGTCAGAGGACAAGTCACGTCCTCACGCACGACACAACCTCAGTCAGAGGACAAGTCACGTCCTCACGCACGACACAACCGCAGTCAGAGGACAAGTCACATCCTCACGTACGACACGACCGCAGTCAGAGGACAAGTCACGTCCTCACGCACGACACGACCGCAGTCAGAGGAATGCATGGAGATAAGATTTTACTTCAAGGAGGATTATAATTGTTTAGTCCTTGTTGGATGAGAATTCGTGAGAGAAAAGGTTATAATCCTAAGAGAATTACAACTGTTCACAATCCTTATTTGAGTAGGATTGGTAGATAACAATCTGCACGTGCGCCGGTGAGGAGTCTCCTCGGCTTGTATTGCTTGGTCGGATTAGATTATGCCGAGGAGGAGAGGTGAAGAATGGGAAAGCCCATTTCTTTTTTGTTGATAGCCGAGGAGGGGGTAGGGGTGTAAACGAATCGAATCGAATCGAATATCATCGTATTCGATTCGTATTCGAATATTAAAATCGATTCGTATTCGATTCGAAATTAATATTCGAATTATTCGATTCGATTCGAGTATTCGATTTGAGCCCCAATACCCAGCCCAGCCCAATACCAAGCCCAGCCCAATATTCGGCCCAGCCCAAACCTCGGCCTTGTGTGCAATGATTTGGCCGCCTGGGAGTAGGAATATGGGATTAAACAAGCAATTTTATTAAAAAAAATTAAAAAAAAATCTAGTACCAATAAGGAAGTAAATTGCATTAACATGATTTCAAAAAAAAAAATTAAAAAAAAATCTAGTACCAAGCAGGTTTTAAATACAATCAGTAACCAAAAGACAACATCAATAACTCAGCAAGGGTGTTGGCTCAAATCATTCATGTTTACAGGGGTTTAAGTACTCGAATAAGCTAGTACCAATAAGGAAGTAAATTGCATTAACATGATTTCAAAATGCAACAACAACTCAGAAAGCAAGGCAGTTTCATAACAAAAAAAAAAACCAAAATAGAACATCAGTAACTAGCAGCAAGGTCACAGCAAGCAAGGCAAAACAATCAGCAGGCACTCCAACAGCAAGGCATCAGATTCGTAATAAGACTTGAATCGGCTCTTCCTCCTCCTAAATAAAAATAAAATAAAATAGATATCAATTTTATTGTCATAATCATGAAAACATGCAAATATCTCAAATGAATTTTAAAAAATAGAACTCACATGTGACATAAGCAGCTTTTTGATCCCATGAAGTTGGCGAACCCAATCTGCTCCACAAATCAAAACTTGTACCATATCAGAAGTTAATCTTGAACGATAAGGATCCAACACTCGAGTTCCTGCACTAAAAGTGGCCTCTGATGCCACACTACTAATAGGAATAGCTAAAACATCACGAGCTAACTTGGATAAAATATTAAACTTTAATTCTTGAGATTTCCACCAAGCTAAGGCATCAAACTCAGCATCCCCATTTGAATGTCTAAAAACCCCTTCCTCCAAATAAATATCCAACTCTGATTTTAAAGGAGCAATATCTTCATTAGTGTTCAAATACTCATCAAACATAGATAAACCAGAAGGCACTATTTTTCCAGTAGATGTGGAGACTTCAGTACAAGTAGAAGCTTTTGAAGTAGAAGAACTACCCTTTCGCGACCTTGCCTGATTAATTTCAACATACTCAAAGAACAAGTCATATAATGCATCTCGAACCTTCATCACATTTGTACGTGCTTCAGTCCCGTTATAAATTTTGTTGAAAGCAAAATCAAGCAATCTCATTTTAAACCTAGGGTCAAGTATAGCTCCAATAGCCATCAAAAGATTGCACTCTCCCCAATATTTGTCAAATTTTTCCTTCATCTTTTTAATCATCACTCTAATAAACTCATTAGCATGATTTTCTTTCTCATTCAATACATGCTTGACTCTCCAAATAACAACGAGGAAAACATTAGAGGTAGGATAGTCAACTCCAGAAATTACATGAGTAGCTTCATAAAAAACCTCTAAAATATCAATAACAACCTTAACTTTTTTCCAATCTTCAAGGCTAGGACAAGAATGATATGAAGTCTCTCTTTGTGCAAATATAGGGAATGCATCTTCAACCCTAAATGCTTCAACTAACATCTGATATGTAGAATTCCAACGAGTTGGACAATCAATGATCAACATTTTTGACTTAATTCCTAAATGAAACACAACATCAGAGAATTTCAATAACCTAGACTCCGATTGGTTAATAAACCGCACACTATTTTTGACCGCTTCAATAATGCTTTTAATCTCAGAAAGGCCATCTTAAACAACAAGATTCAATATATGTGCAGTGCACCTAACATGGAACAACTTACCATCCAATGGCAACTCCCGACTCCTAGAGAATGTTTGTTTGGCGATTCGAATTGCCACATCATTGTTCGAGGCATTGTCCACGAGATAGTGAAGACTTTGTGTTCTATCCCCCAATCTTTTGTACACTTCATAAGCCCATCAAAGATATCAACACCTGAAAAATGTAATAATACTTATCAAATTAACAAACAATTATATATATATATATATATATATATATATATATATATATATACATAATTACTAATAATAAATGTAATGGAAGACAATCTTTACATATCTAAACAAATAATAATACCAGTATGTGGAGGAGGGAGAGGCATGAAAGTAAGAACTCGCTTGTGAAGTTGCCACTGTGAATCAACAAAGTGACCAGTTACACACATATAAGAAATCTTTTGCACCTTTGACTTCCAAATGTCAGTGGTCAATGAAATCATATTGATTCCTCTCAACATCAACTGTAACTTTTTCTTCTCCATCTCATAAACATCAATGACATCTTTCCTTGCCATGGCACGAGAGATCTTCTCAAACTGTGGTTGATTAATACTTTAACATGAAAGAAAAGCCATAGTTTTCCACAACATTAAATGGCTGCTCATTCATTAGAATCCAATGGGCAACAGCCTCTCTTTGCTTCGCATGATCATATCGACCATCTGACAAAGGCTTCATCTCAAACTTGGAATTGGTATGCTGAAATTGCAATTTCTTTTGTTTTTCGGTATGAATTTTCTTTTCTAAACACCTCTTCAAGTGATTCCAAAGATGACTTGTTGTACCGGTACTTGACTTAGAAACAAAACCCTTACATTGTATACATTGTAATTTTGTACTTCCCTGAGTTCCCTCATTTAAAGTCACTTCAATGAAATCACTATAAGCTTTTGAAATCTTCTTTCTCTTTTTCCTTTGAAATTGGCCCTTATCTTCCTCATGTTCACCATCATCACAATCATCTTCTATATTACCACCTCCATCTTTTTTACAATCACCTCCATCTTCTTCAATATCACATCCATCTTCTATATTATCACCTCCATCATCATTTATCTCGATCGTAGGGCTCCTCACCTGTCATTACAAGTTTTTAATTAGATCTCACAATATTTAATTGTACATTTAATATGTAATATTTACCTCATGATCTTCCATAAAAATGTCGTCCACGTGAAGTTGAGGTGTTCGCTCTATTGCATTTGAGCTATCCATTCTCTACATGAACAATTAACATACAACAATTTTAGTCCCAGCATTGAACAAACAATACAAACTAGCACTTTCAATATGCAGAAAAGTCATTGGTTCAGATCAATAATTAGTATAAAATATTACATGGTTTCTGATACTGAAAGCAGGTTTATTACGTTTCTGCTTAGTGGGGACAGAAAGGGATGTCATAGAACTTAGTACAGAAGGAGTATGATAGAGGGAACTATAGATAACGAGATGGGCTTGCCAACTATCTGGATGCCAAAAATCAATCTCGCCCACGCACCTCCCCAAACTCGGTCGGACATGCGTCCAGAAAACAAAGGTACCGAATCCCACAAATACATAAATCTCTATCTAACATTGAGCACAAGCCATTTGTCCCAAAAAAAAAAAGAGAGGACTTGTGATAAAACTAAATCATAACAATATCAGAACATCTAAATTTTTAAATAGAATATCCAGATGAATCAGAATTACAGATTTTGCCTTGAACAAACGATATTGGAGCAATAACATTTCATATCTAATATTCAAGTAGAGTTAACCTGAGAGTGTAAGCAAGACCCCTCTACTTCCATTTAAGCAAGAAGGAAAAAAAATAAGGAATTGTTGAATCAAGTGTCATAGTACAAATAGACGTAACGGAGTCATTCGGCCTGAATGGACTTCCCTTTGCTCTGTCATTGATTTCCAAAAATGAAATTGAATAAAGAAGCAAGATTAATGAATCATAGCAAGATTAATGAAACTAATCTAAGATTTATTAATGAGAGACAGAGAGAAAGGCGAGAGGTAGGGTTACCGGCGACTCGGAGAGGATGGCCGTTATTGGTAGAGGTGACGGCTGACGCGAACGGGGAGAGGGACTGAAGGGAAGTCACCGGAAACCAAGAAAAGCAGCCAGGCGAGGCGAGGCGTCGGCGAGGTGAGGCAGCGCCGGCGAGGTGAGGCAGCGGTAAAGGGTTAGTGTGAGGGAGCGCCGTCGTTCGTTCCTAAGTTCTCTACTTCTCTTCTCTCTGCTCTCTAGGTTAGGGTTAGAAAAAATTAGAAATAGATTTCATTATATATATATATATAATTATTAATTAATATTAAATATATATATATATATATATATATATTTATATATATATTATTCGAATAATATTTGCGAATACTCGAATCGAATATCGCGGTATATTATTCGTATTCGTATACTAATCGAATCAATATAAAGATTCGAATTCGAATTCGAATTCGAATTCAAATTTTTCGAATACGAATACCGAATACTCGAATTGAATATCGAATCGAATCAAAAAAGTTCGATTCGTTTACAACCCTAGGAGGGGGTTCCTCGTCTTCAAGAGGAGCTTTGCTCGACCTTAAGGGATGCCTTCCTCGGCCCAGATGATGATGATGCTTCATCGGCATAGAACCCTAGTTGGGCCTTATTCGTTATGCGCCTGCTATATCTGGGTCGACATAGGGGAATGACGAGGAGGCAATACGAGCAAAGGTAGGAAAGACCCACTCCCATTGTCATAATTGAGATTTGTATGGATTATATTTTGGGCCCAATCCATTGGGCCTTTCTCGATCACGGATCCACGTTTGTACCTCAGTTTATACCGTTCAGTGGCCCCCGAATTCCTAGTTTGGCTATGCCGAGGAGGAAGTAGTGCTCTACCTCGGCTTAAACAAATTTGAAAGAGTTTTCCACGTGTCACTTCATATTCCACCGGTTCAAGTCGTACAATGATGGGGCACGTCTGTCAATGTCTGACATACCCTTGGGAACCCACTAAGGCATTAATTGCAATGGAGGCGACGACTCCTTTACCAAAATTTTGACCCGAACCCGCTTTCTGATTTGGGTATAAAAGGCAAAACCCAATACGATTTCAATCTTTTATCACCCTTTGAGTTTGAGAGAGAAATAGCAAGGTTGAAACTACCGTTCGTGTTCTTGATTTCATTGCCTGTTTCGTTTGTTTGTGCTCGATTTGGCATGCATTTTCTTCATCAATCTTCAATTTAAGGTATAACTTCTTCCTTCCTCTTAATTTCTGCACTTGTATCTTTGAATTTCTGGGTTTCTTGGTGTTCTTATTCTTGAACCACCATTGTTGTACTTTTATGAAGCTTTTCTTGAGTTTTTCCTTGTGCCTTCTTCGTATTTAGATATGGCACACACATGGAGGTGTGACCCAAATTCCCTTTACTGTTATCACACCAAAAACCTTAGGGTTTATAAGCGAATCGATGGCCCTTGGCTGATGTTGTCTCTAAATGAAATCGGGGAGATTTTGACAAGGTAACAGTCACCTCGAACCGATGTGAGATATCCTTGTCGGTTTAGGATAGATCGTCTTAACGTTGGGAACCCTAATATTGTTTTGTTCAACGGCTGGACTGAGATCCTAGATCATATCAACTTGTTCTATCGGACGTCTGACCATTTGGAGCGTCCTCCATTGTTGGGTAAGGATCCCTCCTCGGTTTTAGTTTATAGGATGAGGAGGGATGTTCTTCCTCTTCCTCATCTTCCATATGCCTTGTCTAAATAATAACCCTTTGATTCTTGTTTGTGCAGCCATGACGGGAAGAGGGAGTAGTCCTTCTACATCGACAAGGATTGTTGATTCATTTTCCGAGGGAGAACCATCTGGAGGACGGGGTAGATCAGGACGAGGTAGGATATACGTTCCTAGACCCAAACCCATTAAGGCCGGTGAGCCCATGTTAGAAGAGCTTTACTCTAAATATGCAGTGACGAGAGATGAGTATAGGCTGAGTTACTACCATTGGGTCCCACTCAAAATCGAGCAGGATGTGACTGATTTTTACTATAACTTGAATCATGTCAACTTTTTCTATAAACAATTTCAATTGGGCCTCCGTCTCCCTTTAGATCCATTTATAAACGAGTTCTTAGAGGACATGCAAGTCATCTCGGCTATGCTAGGTGCCAATGTCGTGAGTTTCCACACTGGCTTCTTCGTTCTTTGTCGTAGCCTAGGCTTTAAGCCTTGTCAGTCTGCGTTCCATAATTTCTACACCGTGAGTTATAAGAGTGACTCGAGATCGGTGGTGATAAGGAGTGACCCCAACCAACCCAAACTTATATACCCTATATCCAGCAAGGTGTCGGGGTGGAATAACCACATCATCAGAGTGGAGAGCCGACAAGGCTGGGAGTTCCCCTCTCCCTCGAAGTTGCCTGGTGTGCCCAAGGAGGTATGGAGGCCTAAATGGAGTGGGCAATTGATAGAGAGTCTTAGGCAGTTTGCCGAGGTGGGCACCCTATGTTGGTCGTCCCTGGAAACTGACCATAGGTACTATGCATAGGCCGGCATCATGCATGGGCCTAGGGACGGGCTGATGCCTCTCGTCCCCGTCACCAGAGGCAATAGATTTCCAGACTGGAGGGTGCATCCCGGTCTCTTCTTCCATGACGAATGTGACACTTGCAAGTTGAATGACGATAAATGTCTCTCCGAGGATGGCGTCGTCGGCTGTAATTTTTCTTTCTTTTCCCGTCTTTCATACATGCCCAATTTTTTGTTTCTTTGTTCTTCATCGTCATTGATACCAATTGTTCCCTTCTCGTCTTTGCAGATCTGACCGCCAATCAAGAAAGAGAGATGTCTCAACGACCTCTTGATCCCCAAGCCGTGATGAAGCTGCAAAAGAGGACGTCACGCTCCTCGGATCAAACAAAGAGAGATGTCTCAACGACCTCTTGTTTTCATTTATTTTGGGTTTCTCTAGTTATAGCTTCAACAACCATGTGATAAATTCCCAATTAATCCTTATATTAATATGTGAGTCGTTACCTTATTCCATAACTTGTAACCCCAAAACCCATGGTAATGATCTCATTTAATCCCTTAATTAATTTGGGAATCATGGCACATCAATAGTGTGGTTAAATTCTAAAAGTTACAATTTCAATCCACCAACTTTGCGCTATCATATCTTTCCCATCCAATCTCAAATTGGACATCTAGATATAAAATTTCAATGTTCACATGGAGTGAAACATGAACCCATAATAATTTTTGTCAAACGACAAACGATTAATGTAAGAAAAATACACAGTTTCCTTCACACACAACATATTTTTCCAACAATCCCCCACATGAAGGTAATTGATGACGAGTTTGGTGATAGAGTCCAGCAGACGAAAACTCGCATACGATAGGTGTGGGAATGTTGGAAAAATATGTTGTGTCTAAAGGAAATTGTGTATTTTTCTTACATGAATCGTTTATCGTCTGACAAATATTATTTTGGGTTCATGTTCCACTCCATGTTAACATTGAAATTGTATATCTAGATGTCCAATTTTTGATTGTATGAGAAAGATATGATAGCTCAAAATCGGTGGGTTGAAATTGTAACTTTTAGATTTAACCACACTATTGATGTGTCATGATTTCTAAATTAATTAAGGGATTAATTGGGATCATTACCATTGGTTTTGGGGTTAAAAGTTGTGGAATAAAACCTCATGAATACAAGTTAATGACTCACATATTAATACAATGATTAATTGGGAATTCATCACATGATTGTTGAAACTATAACTAAAGAAACCCACAACAGATTAAAACAAAATTTTTCATCGATCTTTCTCCTTCCCTTTGCAATTTGTTCATTTTCTTTCTTTGGCCTCATAGAAATTTATCTATGGTGATTTTGTCCAATCATATTGAGATTCGCCGGAGATTATAGTATGTAAGAATAGTATGGTTCATCCGTTTTATTCTGAAATACGAACGTCCAAAACAACCTCAAGCACAACTCGGTGAGTGGGGGAATTTGTTTTAAAGAGAGTGTGTCACACACGACTCGGGCAACATCAATACGATCAACTTACGGTTATTTCTTATTGTTTAATTTTACGTTGTAAATTGTATTTCAATATATTGTAAATATTTTATCTTTTTGTGCTTATTATAAGATTTTGTCTAACAGGGAATGCCCATTAAACATTCGATTGTACAAGCATATTTACTCTACTCGCAAGTCGATATACGCGATATCCTTGAATAGTTATGCTTTTTGTGTAGCTGATCATATGCTTGACACAAGTATCGTGCTAACATAGTTCAATTCTCATAGCTATGTTCATTCATGTCCCTGAACATTTTGTCTGGTTCTGTGAGAGGGTGTAAGAATTGAGCCTCACACAATTCTCCTCGAAGCGGCCCCACTTTTCTCTCACATAGGTGATTTCTTAAAGGTAACCCGTATTACACTGCTCAAATTTTTGACGCGTAAGAATCATTAAAAGTCATAGGATTATCGTTGTCCTTTCGGGATATCACTAATAGGAATAAACTTGGGGTTAATTCCCCACAGGGATGCTACAAGTCTTTTAACAGTTAGGTGATCCCAATGAATCTAGTTCTTGAGATCTCCAGTCATCTAAATTGGATTTTTTGTTGTGTTTAACTTTTAAGAGTCTTAAGTCCTATTCCCCTCCGAATTTATAACTAACTCTTAATTTAACCCTTTGGTTAACGGATCTGTTTATCATTTTACCTCACATATTCAAATTAGTTAAGAGTAGTTGTCTAATGTTATTATGTTTTAAACATATATGTCTAGATTACCATTACACACATTGCTATACTCCCTCCGTTCCGTCCGAAAGGGCAAAGTTTGTGCCTTGCACGGGAATTAAGAAAAGTGATGTAGGAAAGAGAAAAAGTGTATAATGGAATAAATGTTGTGAGTGAAAGATGATGTAGGAAAGAGAAAGTGAGATAGGGAATAGTTTGTGGATATTTATTGTAAGAGTATGACAAGTGGGTCCCACAAATAAAGAATTAATAAAAAACATTCCATTTTTTGTTGTGCTATTTCAAATGGGACGCCCAAAAAGGAAATTTGTGCCCTTTCGAACGGGACGGAGGGAGTATGTCTTTTCAATTATAAATTGACTTTAGCAATATACTATCTTGCTAACACAAGCTTTATCTATTTGATAATTGTTAACTCAAATTCTTTTAAATTCCAGCTATTCCATATTGATCATTTCAAAATTTTCAAGAATATCGACCTAATGACTTGTTTAACAACGAATACATTAGTTTTTTTTAATTTGAATCAACGGATCAAATTGACTAGAATTTTCATTAGTTAACATATCGTTTTTTGATTTAATTAACAAAGTGACGCAGTCACTCTTGTTTAAATCTACACAATCAAACAGTTGATTTCGTTATCTTTGTATTTGTCTCAAGTTATACAATGACTTTACAAACTAACACATTTTCTTCTAGGATCCATTTTTTAAACCGTTTCAACATTTTGATCTATTTCATTCAAAGTATCATTTATTCACTTCCATGAATTTGACATCAATACTTGATTTTCATTGATTTTAATTTATTTTGATTTTTATATATATTCAAACTTATTGAATCATATATAACAAATTAATATTCACAATTGTTATAAACATAACTTTTAAAACATAATCCACCATTTAGTAACCAAATTCAATTTCTTTGATAATTGTTCTTTTGCTACTTTGTCAAACAAAAACGAAAATCGCATTCATTTATTACAAGTCTTATCTCTGTCAATTAATAAAATGCACTAAGAGCCAATTAACCTTAGTTATCCCATAGCTCTTATCTTTGTCTTGAAAATACTCTCTCCGTCCGAAAATAATTTCCTATTTTGTTGTTGTTATTTTTAAAGAAATTTGAACAGAAGTTTTAATTAATTTACCTGTCCTAATAAAAATCTAAATCTTGTTATTGATACATCATCATAAATACTATCACTAATAATTTTTAAATTTTTCATCGGATCAAAAAACTCTAATGAAAATTTGCTTTATGACCGTTCTAGATTATACAAGATGAGATCATTAGTACCAATTTTGTGTATTCATTGTTTATTACCGGTGATTCAACGGTTATGATGTATTTGGATTGACATCATTATGATATCATCATCATTGATAAGTAACCATTAGATAATATATGGTACACTATGCTGTAAATAAAAGCGGTACAAGTGATCTCGATTCAAATTATACCACCTTTCCTCTTTCAAAATTAATCATGCTTGTTATTAATTTGACTTGGCGTGGATTTCACTTGTATAAAATAACTCTTGGTTGTATATCAACCAGTGGCGAGGCTAGGCACAAGCTATGGGGTCGGTCGACCCCTTCCATTTTGTAATGTGTCAATTTTAGCACCATTAAATTTTTTGAAAATGACTTTTTATTACTAAAAATAATGAACTTATACATTTTGACCCCCTTAATTTTTAGAAAAACTTGCACTAAATTATTATTCTGATCCCCTTTTGTATGCGAAATTTGAATCTCTCCCTTATACTACCCCCGTCCCAAAATGTTTGTCTCATTTGACTTTTTTGTTGAACTTTGACCACAAATTTATGAGAGATTAATCATGTTCATGAAATTCTAAAATTTGTTGTTGATAATATTATTAATGGTGAATCAATAGGATTTTTTAGAATTTCATGAACATAATTAAATTGTCATATATTTGTCAAATGGGACAAACATTTTGGGACGGAGGGAGTAATATTCATCCCAAAAACGTTCTTGACCCATTTGAAAAATTTTCTGGCTTCATATCAACCAACTAAAAAAAGTGACGTAACTAGTTATAATTCATAGGCTAGAGAGGGGAGAAGCAAACTTCTTGTGGGAGCAAATTCAATTTCGTGATCTTATAAATAGCTTAGCAAACTATCTTCACAAATTATCACACCAAATAGCAGTTGCAGCTTTTGAGTCTAGTGAAGCATTCCTCTCAATTCCTTTTGTTTCTTGAGAAATGTCTGAAATGGCTCAAATTTTCTCTCCACATTTTCTCTCAGTTGGCGTCTTCTTCCTCCTCATTGTGTCTTTGATTGCAAAATGTTTTTGTAGCAAGAAACGTTCTATCTGTAGGTTGCAACTCCCTCCGGGTCCAAAATCATGGCCATTCTTCGGCTCCCTACTTACCATGCTCTATAGTAAGCCCGTTTTCAGGTGGATTCATGATCTAATGTATGACATGAATCTTGAAATAATGTGCCTTAAGTTTTGCAGTGTTCATGTCATAGTGGTCAAATCCCCTGAAATAGCACGAGCATTTTTGAAAAAACAAGATGCCGTGTTCATGTCTAGGCCATATTGCATGTCGGCCTTTCTCACTTGTGGCGGATATTTGACTGCAGCCCTTTCCCCCTTAGGTGATCAGTGGAAGAAAATGAGGAGAATACTTTCCACGGACATTCTTTCCGTCTCTAGGCATAGATGGTTGCATGCAAAGCGCACTGAAGAAGCTGACCATTTGATCAGGTATGTAGAGGGACTGGTGCATGTGCACCCAATGATTTTCCAAATTAACAGTCATTTGTGCTTCCATTGTTTATGACTCTTGTATCCACCACTGCAGGTATGTCTTTGGCCACACTGGGTTGTCCGGAGGGGTAATCAATGTCCGGATTGCCACACAACATTTTTGCGGCAATGTTATAAGAAAAATGGTTTTTGGGAAGAGGTTTTTCGGGAAGGGGGCGGAGGATGGAGGGCCGGGAACTGAAGAAGTGGAGCATGTTGCTGCTCTTTTTACTACTCTTAGTTTTCTCTATTCTTTCTCTATTACTGATTATGTTCCATGGTTGAGATATATTTCAATGTTTGTTAACAAATATTTCTCAATATTTGCACGGATTCCATATTTGGACCGAATTTTTGATCTTGATCATCACGAAAAGATCATTCGGACAGCAAACATCAGTATCAGGAAGTACCAGGATCCTGAGATCGATGCAAGGATTCATCAATGGAGGAATGGTATGAGGACACAAGAGGAGGATCTTCTAGATGTCCTCATCTGTCTTAAAGATGACGCCGGCAACCCATTGCTCTCTAGTGAAGAAATAAAATCACAAATTGTGGTAAGAAATGGGGTGCAATACACTAATTATTTGGGGAAAATGTGTCCCATCGGTTTCTCTCTATTTTTCTCTGATTTTTTTATAACCGATGGTGGTACATTTTTAACAAACAATTGTACCTTTTAAGAAAGAAAATAAGTAAATTTGTGAATTGGATTCAAAGCTCTTCAGTAATTTGATAAAATCAAGGAAAAATGAACAAAGCCGAAAACTAGGCTGAGAGTGCAACTTTGGAATCTATCAGTAATATTGGTACTATTTCATTGAATGAGCCTTTGGCATTATGCATGCATGCAGTTCTATTTTTTATTTTTTTTTGAAGGTATTTTTAAGTTAAATTAAACATTTATTTTTTTTATTTTTTTTTTAGATTAATAACAGCTTTATTTTTTGGATGCAGGAGATCATGATCGCTACGGTGGACAACCCATCCAACGCCGTTGAGTGGGCCATAGCTGAAATGATCAACGAACCAGAAATGCTTTTCAACGCTTGGAACGAGCTAGATCATGTGGTTGGAAGAGACCGTTTGGTACAAGAAGACGATCTTCCAAAACTTAACTACATTAAAGCCTGCGCTAGAGAATCTTTCCGACTGCATCCAATTGCTCCCTTTAATGTGCCTCACGTGTCCACCAAGGACACAGAGGTCAGCGGGTATTTCATACCCGCAGTCACCTGCTCTGAGCCGCCCGGACTGGGACGGAACCCAAATGTCTGGGTTGACGAACCGCTCCGGTTCAAACCGGAGCGGCATCTGGTGAAGGGGCAAGATGTGGTGTTGACGGACCACGAGCTGAAGATGCTATCGTTCAGCACTGGACGGCGGGGATGTGCCGGTGTGTTGCTGGGGTCCACCATGACGACGATGCTGCTTGCGAGGCTACTGCAAGCGTTTAGTTGGGAGGTGCCGCCTACAGAGGAGAACATTGACCTGAAAGAGGCGGAAGGGGGGCTGTTGATGGCCAAGCCATTGCTTTCGTTTGCTAGGCCACGTTTGGATGACCAGTTTTATACTGACTTCATGAGATCAATGTAATGTAATGTACTACTTACAGCTTTTAGTGGTTTGTTCTTCAGTGAGTAATAAAATTTCTTTGTTCTGTAAATTATTGTTATGTGATGTATTTAATCATTTGATGGTTACTCTCAGAACTGAAACAAATAAACATTGGGTTTTTCTAATCAATTTTCCTAACGCGTGTAGATTCACTTTCTGAAATCTTATCCTCTGAGAATTCGCCGAAGTCGAATCAGCAGGTCGATGGCCTAAAATTGATTCTTCCTGGATCGATGCCCGAGCCCCTTCAAGTTTACCTACTACGGTCCCTTCAAGTTTACCTACTACGAAATCCGAGTCTTGTGTGACTTTTTAAGGGACATCTCAGACATTTTGCAAGAGAAAAATAAAAAGAAAGAGTTGCTCTTTGACATCAAAGCCACGTAGTTTTTAATTAAAAAACAATTCAAAGTTAAAAGTGACATTTTATTAGTTTTTACACAAATTAACAAAAAGATATAAATGTTAGGAATCGAATTATGACTTTTTCAAAGTTGAAAACCAAATCGCAAATGTGACACAAACAACATAGCTAACCAAATTGCAGTTTACTCTAATTTAATAACTCCAACAGCTTATACAAAGGCAAGTATTGTGCAACAAAATTGAAAGAGAAAGCAGAAAAAACCACTGTTTTCGCTTATTTTGTCTCTCAGACTAAATACAGTACCAAAAGACACATACAGTATCACAACAACTGAGGGTGACCTCCAAGCTTCACTGTGTGGTTCATCCGGGCCCGGCCGGAGATCTCATTGATGGATGGAGTGCTAATAGCACTATATAACTATCACTCCCTCGACTCATTTAAATTATAAAAATCAAACCAAAATCTATAATCCTACTGCAATCTCTATCTATGAAGATGTATACAACAGCAGCCATCTGGAAGTATTAAAAAAATTGAAATAAATTATTCTCCGTCGCCCTTGTTTCCATCATCTGCAGTATCCATAGGCGAAGAAAAACACCGGTCGTCGGGAGGGTACTCGTCAGTCTCACTAGCAACTCTAGACAACAAACAAGGCACCATATGTGTATCAACCCCATTATTATGACCATTATACCCCTCCAATGGCAGACTAACAAGGCTAGTCACACTCATTCTTTCCGCCTCAGCAAGCATCATCAGTTCTTCTTCCCGGATAGGGTCACAGTTCAAGTCCAGTTGTCCCTTACTAGTCTCCCCAATCTCCGTTCCAAGTTCTTTTCCATTATTTTCCCGGCTTCCTGTCGGCCCCACTTCATTAAGTGGGACCGGTAAATTTAAATTACCTCCTCCTTCGGCCTCCCCCCGAGCTAATTCTGCTTCACGTTCCATCTGTCGTTTCTTCTTGCGAAGCATTAGGGTTTTGAATCGGCGTTTAACGGTTAAGCAGACGTTGCATATGCATGTGGACTTGTGGCCTTGTCCACTTGGAGGTTGAATGCAAACAATGCAAGTGCAGCCAACACGATGCCTGGGATGTCTTGTTGTGGTGGCTCCAAGTGATGGCTCGTCCAAATCTCCTAATACTGCAACCAAGGCTAATGCGTCTAAGCCAGTTGGTTCTTCTTGTTCTTCTTCTGCTATCCTTTTTTCAGTCATTCTTCTCCGCTTAAAATCTGTTTAAGAAATTTAATTGAATTGAGTTAGAATGTATACCATAGGAATCTCAGAGTCGTAACCAGTCAAAATAAAGATTATACTCCCTCCGTCCCAAAATGAATGTCCAAAAAAATCTCAAATAATCAATAGCAAATTTGAGATTTTTTTGTATATTTATTTTGGTACAAAGGTAGTTGATTAGTAGTTCAGGGAATATGCGCAATTTATGAAGAACATCAAATTGTAATTAAATTACTCGACAATTCGGTAAGATTTGAATGGTCTAACTTATATCCAAGTTCATTATACTTCCTCCGTCCGAAGTGATCTTCCTACTTTTTTGGTCGTTAACGCGAAAGCACTTTGAGCTATAATTTTAGGTTGATTTATTTATCCGAATGAACATCTAAAAATTGTTATCTAAAATTGTTGTTGAGTGTATCGATAACAAGTTTTAAATATTCATTAAGATAATTAAATCAACCTAAAATTATTGCTCAAAGTATATAATTGTTGAAAAAAAAAAAAGTGGGAAGATCATTTCGAGACGAAGGGAGTATAATGTAGCAATCACTCTCAAGTCAAGAGCAATAATGATTTAACTTTCAAAACTGGACCTCTTTAAATTGAGCTAAATGGATTAAAGGAGTGGTATTAACATAAGCTAGTTAAATAAATATTAAAAAAAAAATGGCACAACTAGTATTTCTCAAGTTAGCAAATCCAACAATACAGTTATAATCTCTCTTTCTTCTAACTACCTCCAGAAATTATCGACACCCTTTCTTCGACCTTTATCTTGGATACATCTTTTCAGATTCACCCCTTGAATTTTTCTTTCAGGTCTAGGAACTCTTATTTTCCATCATTTTCAATGGAGTCAAAGACTCGCTATTTTTTGGATTGGGAATATGATGGAATAAAGCAAAATGACTCACTAAACTGTCTGCGCTTCTCTGTTATGCATAACAGCAGTCAGTACATGCAATTTTCGACGCAATTTTCATCTTGGGTCATCCGGAAACAGCCTCTCAGTGCTTTAATACAGGGGCAAGACTGCGTACATCCGACTCCCCTTTTCCCACCCCACCGTAGGTGAAAGCATTTGCAGCACTGGAATTATGTTGTTGTTGTGTCTAGGAACTCTTATACTACTGTCTATCTATAGAGACCCTTCTCTAGCTTCCTTCTCCACGGATATGGAACTGCTCCTGTGGAGCTAAGTTGCACCACCCCAGCCATCGGTTGAGATCAAAATTTCTACCAAGACGGGTACCTTTTGACTCAATTTAATCTCAATCGGCCATGACCCAAAAAAGGCCTCGTGGCCCAAACCGCAACCGATAGTTGGAGCGCTGCAGCGCATAAGCCGCAAGAGCAGTTCCAGGTCCCTCTCAACCCTGCTAACTCTGTACACGGGTGGACCCATCCACTAACAAACTGGCTCGGACACCAATATTACTTCTGCAAAAATCTCGACCTGCGCAGTAAACCAAACAACAATCTTCCAGAAAGGAGTCAAACACAAGAAAAGTACCTGGCCACCCCTCATTAGACCTTAGGTCCCACCTAGCTCATGAACAAAAAACTTGACATCCTACTGTCACAATACAAGAACCTTATAGCTCAAGGTCAAAACAGGAAAACATTTTTGAAGGCCAACTAATTCACTTCAAACCCTCAGAATGTGATAATCTCTGCAAGACAGATGTGTCTGAGAATAAATCAACTTTCAAAAGAAAATATACAAAGAATCAACCTAAATCGTTGATACCGAATCACCCATGAGAATGATCGAACTAGAGAAAGAAGACGTTCAAGAGCAGTTTCTGAGAAGAAACCAAGTTTCATTCATAAAAACACAAAAACTGGCTGTCCCATGACTTCTTAAAGTATACTCCCCCGTCCCAATTTAAGGTTTCTTCTTTGACTTTACATGGGGTTTAAGAAACCAATGTAAAATGTGTAATAAAATCAAGTGGGTTGAGGATATAATCGTCCAAACCACTATTCATAATTTAAGTGGGTAAAAAGTAGGTTGGTAAGTAATGGTTTTTTTGTAATTGTTGAACTTTATGACAATAAAGTTGTCTAAAACACTGTCCATTACTTTCGCTTTCCATTACTTTCCTTTGGGGAATAAAGCAAAGGGTCAACCTTAAATTGAGACATAACAAAAAGAAAGTGAGACCTTAAATTGGGACAGAGGGAGTACTATATACAGCTCTGACATGACCCAGAAACCCGAAAACTAATAACAAAAAGTACTTGGTTGTATATTTATACAGTATTTATGTTAATACGATAACATTGGGACCAAATATATCTATACTCCCTCTGTCCCATACAAATGTTGCAGTTGACTTGTCAACATTTTTAAGGAATGTGCTTTACTTTTGTACATTGCGTTTACAATGGTAAAATTGCACTAGGATTATTTCCTTATTTGGAAATGCGACAATTATATTGGGACGGACCAAAACGGAAAGTGCGACATTTATTATGGGACGGAGGGAGTATGTCATAAACAACAAGGTACGTATCATAATTGGGAGATAATCATAAACAGGAGACATCAGCCTAGAATCAAATTCAGTCCTATTATAGTTATAGATGGATAGTAATTGAATCTTTCTAGGATCTAAAACGAATTATAAATACCAACAGGATTGATATACCAATAACGATAATAGCTAAGATGACATCAAGATTGCAGAAGAAGAGCTGCAACTAAAGTGAACCATGTAACTTACGAATGAGGAGAGAAGACAGAGAAGAGAGAAACTGGATTCATACCTTTGCTAACTCCGAAAATACGCTCCAATTCCCTTGCATTTAGCTCATCAGGAGCAGAACATGAACACCTGGTGCACATCGTGTACACACATTAAGAGGCGTCTGTCATTTTATATAAAAAAAAAAAAAAAAAGAAAAAAAAAAAGAAAGAAAGCAACTATGCTAACTTCTACGCTGATCTTTCAAGAAATTCAGAGTATTTAATATTTCTATAACATAATTCATGACGATAGTGTGTGTGTGTCATTAGATACCTGTTTGGATCCCAAGTATTCTCGGAGCATGTCCACCTTGAAGGGAGGAGGATATCCAAAGGTAACCTCCGCCATTTGAAGCAATTATCACACTGACCCCACTGTTCTTGTTCTCTAATAAAGGAAAAAAAGAAAAAGAGGAGCAACTCATTAACAAAACAAAAAAAACAAAAAAAAAAAAAAAAACTGAACAGGAGAGATGACCCCACTTGAGATTAAGTATTCCCTCCGTCCCCAAAAGAGAGTCCCATTTGACAAGTCAAACCTTTTATGAATGATGCTTTACTTGCTTGTACCTTCTAAAAATGCACTATAACTAATGTTTTTGTTAGAGATGGGACTATCTTTTGGGGACAATCTTTCCGGGACAGAGGGAGTATATGCAACAGGGGATAAAGAAGACAGCTTCCTGCACTCACGGTCTGACAAAGACCTGTGTGTCGCATAAGAAAGATGCGAAGCTAAACGACAGCATAACAAGGCGAAATAATATATAGAACATGACATGTCATCCCAAATTACCACACAATTTTTATGAATAAAATCAAAAGAAATATTATAAAATCCCTCACCCAGATGCTTGCGTCGTGAATACAGTCCTCTTCCCAAAAACTGGTGGTTCCTAAATCAATCCAAAAAAAAAAAAAAAAAATAGCATATAATGATAAAAAGGATTGAAAAATGAAAAGACCATATAAGTGATAGCATTGACGATTATACAACATCATGTCAGAATAGATAAATCTTCTCCTTACATCATATTCTTCAAATTCAAAATTATCGATCATGACAACATTTGGTTCGGCATTAGGAGGTGGGCGAAGCAACTCTTGTGCCTCTTTCCAAGTAACCCTCAACTCCATGGCCTCTTCACTATGCATGAGCATCCTCTTACTTTTTGATCCAATGTTTCGGGACCTCTTCTTTTCTGAAACCCGTGAAGGCCGATGTACCGAGTGTCCATTTGTGCCTTCATAATCCTTTTTCTACCAATCAAGTATAATCCTAATCAGCAGAAGCAAAATATCCACACACACAAAAAAAAAAAAAAAAAAAAAAAAAAAAAAACTCCCTCCGTCTCAAAATGAATGTCCAAATATTTTTTAAATTTGCTCTTGATTAAGAATATAATTGGAAATTTTCTGGACATTCATTTTGGGACGGAGGTAGTAAAAAAAATGGATAAGTCCAGGCACTTACCATAGGCGTGACATCATTAACACCAGTATGAGATGTTTCTCCTGAAGGACCATTTAAAAGGTATTTAATTTCAGCTTCCTGCTTGTTCACACAGAATTTCAAGTCATCGTCTGACACTGAATACTTGAATATATACTTGGATCAATAGAGACGAGAGAATAAATTAAGCTAGAGAAAAAAAAGAACCTGTGTATCAATCGAGTTTGTTGCCTTCCTACAGCCTATTACAAGCTTGTTTCCAGGATCCATTCGACTAAATGTCACTGCAAAATAATATTCGAATAAAGTTGGTAAAGATCACAAAAGTTTACAGGTTATAGGTATATAGAGAAACAATATTTGGAAGAAGTGAATCTCTTATTGATGTGTTACAGTATTTATACAATGCTATCTTGATGTACAAGTAAATAATTCTAGGAAAAGATTACAATCAAATATTAAGAGATATACTTAAATAAATAAAGCTAAGTAGGTAAAGAAGAGTCCGGATCTTTAGTATCTCTTTCATGCCCCCGCAAGATGGACGACCGATTGAGGAGACCAATCTTGGACACACAATTCAGAAACTGGGAGTGGCCGAGAGGCTTGGTAAAGACATCCGCTAATTGTTCTTAGCTCGAGATGAATGATACCCGAAGGCTTTGATTCTGAACAAGCTCACGAACAAATGATAATCGAAACCAAGGTGTTTCATGCGAGAGTGGAACCGTGGATTGGCAGTAACACAAGTGGCCCCCATATTATCACAATAAATCACAGGAGGTGTTGAAGAAGAGAACCCAAGTTCATGAAGTAAATTTTTGACCCATATGATGTATTCCGCTTCAGTAGAGGAGCGGGCAAGAGTTCTTTGTTTTGTTGAACTCCATGAGATAGAATTCTTACCCATGTAGACAATGTAACCCGAGGTGGAAATGTAGTAATCTTTGTCACCAGCCCAATCGGAATCGGTGAAGGCGTGAACTGAGGTGGGGGAATATTGCTTAAGGAGTAGCCCATGATAAGATGTTCCAACAAGGAAACGAAGGAGGCTATTAAGGGAGATCCAGTGATCTTCCGTGGGATGATGCATATAATGAGAGAGACGGTTGACCGCAAAGGAACTGTCAAGACGAGTGAGAAAAAGATATTGTAATCTGTCAACAATAGCACGATACTCAGTAGGATTCGGGAGAGGAGAGCCCCCTTTAGCCGAGAGAGGGGGTTGAGTAACCATGGGAGTCGGAATAGGTTTGGCAGAGGTCATGTTAGTCCGATGAAGGAGATCCAGAGTGTATCGATGTTGACTAGGGAATAGATCTTGCGAATGTGGAAGGACTTCAACGCCCAAGAAGCATGATAGAGGACCAAGGTCCTTAAGGGAGAAACGGGCAAAAAAATGTAGATATAAAAGAGGAGAGAAGTAAGGGATTAGAACCGGTGATGATGATATCATCTACATATACAAGGAGGAAGAGAAGAATGTGAGAGTGACGAAGAGTGAAAAGAGATGAGTCAGAGATGCAATTTACAACCCCAAGAGAAAGGAGATAAGACAGAAGCTCATTGTACCATACCCATGGGGCCTACTTGAGGCCATAAAGAGCTTGCTTTAATTTACACACATAAGAGGGAAATGATGGATTTGTGAAGCCGGGAGGTTGAGCCATAAAAACCTCTTCAAATAAGGAGACTTGAAGAAATGCATTGTTGAAGTCAATTTAGCGGATTGACCATCCATTTATAGTTGCAAGGGAGAGAATAGTACGTATGGTGGCGGGTTTGACAACGGGATGGAAGGTCTCGGAGTAATAAAGGCCAGGGCGTTGATGAAAACTTTTGGCCACAAGACGGGCTTTGTGATGGTCAATAGAGCCATCAGATTTGTACTTTGTCCGAAACACCCATTTACACCCAATAAGATTTTGAGAAGCAGAAGGTGGTACAAGGTCCCAAGTGTCATTACGAATTAAGGCATCATACTCATTTTGCAAGGCTTAGCGCCAAACAGGATTTTTGAGGGCTTGAGTGATGGTTGTGGATTCGGCCAAGGGGTGGGACAGGGAGGCAGTGAGGTTAATCCGGTTTATGGGTTTGGTGATGTTATTTTGTAGACGAGATCTGGGGCTACAAGGAGACGGAGGCGGGGGTGGTGGGACAGACTGGGTCGAGGGTGAGTCTGAGGGTGTTGGTGTTAGGGTTGACGGAGTAGGCGTGGTTGGGATTGGACTGTGAGAAGTAGGAGGGAATTGATGGGAAGTAATTAGAGGGATGGATAGAGAGCACCATTCATCTAGAGATATGGGCAGTGAGGACGAGGGAAAGTGTTTAAAGAAGGGAAAATCTGTTTCGACAAATTTAACATGGCGGGAAGTGTATATTTTGTGAGAGATGAGATCTAGACAATAGTAAGCGCTTTAGGTGGAGGAGTACCCAACAAAAACACAAAGGGCGGAGCGGGGATCTAGTTTGTGAGATGTGCAGGGGCGGAGCCAAGGATAGCAAAGACACCCAAAGCTGTGAAGAGTTGAGTAGGGAGAGCGGAATTTGAGAGTTGGAGTTGGCATATAGTTTATCGAATAGCATGCAGAAGCAAAGGCATGGGGCCAAAATTTTCGAGACATTGAAGAGTGAGTAAGAAGGGAAAGGCCCGTTTCAACGATATGGCGGTGGTGACGTTCAGAGTTGCCATTGTGATCGGGGGTGGGGAGGTAAGGTGTTGAATACCATGAGATTTAAGAAAAGTTGAAGACCAATATATTCACCGCCATTATCACTAAAAATGGTTTTGATGGATCAATTAAAGAACTTCTCCACAGGAAGTTTGAAATGAGTGAAGACAGAAGTTGCATCATTTTGTGTTTTAAGGGATAGAACCAAATATATTTAGAATAGTGGTCTATGAATATAATATAATATTTGTAAGCATCAAATGAAGGGATAGGGGATGTACAAACATCACTATAAATAACATCCAAAGGACCAAAAGAACGAATAATATTATCAAAGGAAGGTAATTTGTGACTCTTGACACAATCACAAGAATTACAATGGAAGGAAACTGAACTAGGAATGTTTAAACTGAAATTCGTAGTAAGAAAGCGTAAATGGGGTGTCTGTCGATGATGCCAATTGTTGATGGAAGACAAGTTGGGAGTGGACGACGGAGCGAGTGGGATGCCATTCATAGGCGTCGAATCTAGGTTGGCGCTTGAAGAAGAATGTTCCCGTTTGGATGTCACTTCTTGGCAGCATAAGAATTTGGTGAGAAGGTGATGGAGGAGTTATTATCTTGACAAAACTTAGAAATAGAAATAATGTTACGAGAAAGGGAGGGAACATGGAAAACATGATTTAATTTGAAGGTAGAGTTAGGAGTAAAGAGAGAAGTAGAACCGGTGTTTGTGATTTGCAAGTCGGAGCCATCTTTAATGAGAAGCTCCTCGGTGCCATCATAGGGAGAGTGAAGTGCAAGATTTTCAAGATCACTCGTAGCACGGTGTGTTGCTTCGCTATCTAAGAGCCAAGAGGGTGAGGGTGCCGAATCGGTGGTAACTGCATAGACTCTAGGGCGAGGGTTTGGGTATGGTGTTGGTGATGTGCGAGGGTTATAGGGATTGTAAGGGCTCGAATTATGGTTAGGATTGAATGGTGGAGTTGGAAGAACGACATAAGGGTATTGGTGGCGAAACATGGGAAATTGGGAAAGATAGTATCCAAGGGTACGGCACCATTGGGACTTGCCATTAAAAGGGACGGTCGGTCGAGTGGGATGGGCGGAAGAGTTAGGGTTTGGGTGGGAGGATGCCGACAATGGGGTTTGAAATTCTAGAGGGGTTGTTTCGGCTATTGTTTTTTGCCACATAATGGACAGAGGATGGGAAGGAGGGAGTGGAGTTGGACTTTAGTTTGAGAGATAATTTTTTAGTGATGAGTTTCTCATGAAGCTCATAGAAGGTGATAGGATTTTCACAGTTTTGGACGGCGAGAATAATAGAATCATAGTCGGGATCATTGAATTGATTAAGAATCTTGTCAACTACGTCGTCCGGATAAAGTGGACGGCCTAAGGAAGTAAGTTGGTCGGTACATGATTTGATCTATTGCATGAAGTCAGAGATAGAGCGTTAGTGATGGTACGAATGCGGTCTTTAAGTTGTTTGACATGGCCCTTAGAGGGGTTGGCATAGGTCTTGGCAAGGGTTTTACATGCCTCATAAGTGGTAAGGGAAAGAGAGATGGGAGGGAAAATAGGGGCTGAGAGGGTACCGGCAAGAGAACGCAAGATGAGTTTGTCTTGGCGGAACCAAGTGGTGTAGGCCGGATTAGGAATTTGGTTGGTGGGGGTAGAGGCGGAAGCATTGGTGGTTGGTGTAACGGGTGTAGAGTCACCGGTGGTGGCTGTGGTTGGGATGGGAGTAGTGGGTGCAAGGAATTTTGAGGGAGCCAGATGGCATCCATCGATGAATTTGTAGAGGTCAAAGCCGAGAAGAGTGGCCTCAACTTGGGTTTTCCAAGATATCTAATTGCTAGAGGAGCTTTAGGACATGGGAGAGAGAGACAACTATGAGGAGAATTGGGTTCAACCGAGTTGGGGGGATTGAGAATTCGGAGGTTGCCATGGGAGATCGATCGAGAGAGAGAGGAAGGAGATTTGCTAGGGTTTAGAAAAAAAGACCGATAAGCTCTAATACCGTAGAGAGAAACAATATTTGGAAGAAGTGAATCTCTTTTTGATGTGTTACAGTATTACAGTATATATACAATGCTATCTTGATGTACAAGTAAATAATTCTAGGAAAATATTACAATCAAATATTAAGAGATATATATAAATAAAGGACTTTTCTATTGTGTGCCCATGGGCACATGATAAGGATTAAAGATTCTCTTGTAATGTGTGTCAAATTAATACTTGACACACATTACAACAGAATCTTTGAATAAATCTTTTAAAGATTCTCTTGTAATGTGTGTCAAATTAATACTTGACACACATTACAAGAGAATCTTTAATCCTTATCATGTGCCCATGGGCACACAATAGAAAAGTCCATAAATAAATAAAGCTAAGTAGGTAAAGAAGAGTCTGGATCTTTATAATCTCTATCAATAGGTATACAATAAACTGTGGGAGGTGGGAAATTATCTTAAATATAAATATTGGAGAGACCAAGCCCATTCAAGCACCAAGGTGCCAAAATATTACACAAATCCAAAAATGTATGCAAAATCTATAATATCAAAAAAACTGCAGAGACTTAAATGATACAATAGCCAAATCCACTCCTCTGGGGATGACCGGTATCTTTCTTCTTTTTTTTTAACGAAAAGGGTAATGCCCCCTAAATTTTATTAATAAATATGAAAAATAAAATGTGATATTGGGCTAATCCTAACCATCATAGTACAAGGAGGGAGACATAGAGCCTTACCTCAAGAAATAAAATAAATAAATAAAAATTAGGAGAAAATAAAACGGGTTAACCCCATTTTCTGCCATGCTTCTTCAACCAACTTTAAACGCTCTATGTTTTCGATTAACGGGGATGTAACCATCATCAAGATCATGGTAGTCCTCTTCCTCTGGTTCATACCACTCGGAGCACTAGGCGAAACACACACCCCATCAACCATACCACCAAATTCATCATAGATATAGATGGGGTGTGACATCTCAGAAAATATAATACATCTGATTCTTAATCACATTTATCTGTTTTTAGAGTACTTGATGGAAAAACAGTATTGATAAAACCTTGTTGGGAAGGTATAAAAGGTTTTGCCATGTGTCAATTTTAGCCCTTCAAGTTTTTATAAAAATGATTTTTTTTTTTATTATTGAAAATGATGAATTTATGCATTTTAAGTGAACGAATCTTCGTCTACATTTTCATCTTCAGCAATAGAATTTGTGCATCATAAGAAATTAATGAATGAAAGCAAACAAATTAGGCTATCAAAGCCAGAAGGTACATGGAAAACACAAAGAACGAAAACACGCATTGGATATATGAATGTACATTCATCAGATTCAATTACTACAATAAAAAAAATGTTTAAAAAATTAAAAGAAACATATCGAAAAGCATCTACCGAGAATAGCACAAGAAATACCTGTGTCTCCAGCTTCCAATTGCATAGTCTGTATACAAGGGGTCACACCTTCTAAAACATACATACGACTGTTGTTGTTTGGCCAAAACCTAAACTGAAATGTCCATTCTTTCCCCTTTATATCTTGAATTCGTATTGGCAGACCTTCTGAATTAGAAATAGGCGGAAAATATGCCTGCATGATATATATTTAGAAACGACTAGATCCAGTGACGGAAGAAGAAGAAGAAGAATATGCCTGCATGATATATATTTAGAGACTTACTTCAGCACATGCTTTAGGGAGGACCAAACGACCTATTCTACCAGCATCACTGGCACTAAGAATCTTCTCGAACAGCGGAACAATATTTGAATTCAAACTAAAAGATAAAAATTAAGGCAAACACTTGCTTCAATATGAATTAAATACTATAGCATGAAAGAAAATAGTCAAAAAAAAAAAAAAGCCACATCAACATTCCGAACCATCATAGTTTCAACTCCGGTCTTAACCATCCATGTATTTTTTAGCAATTTTAACCATTGTACTTTAGATAGGCACTACAATCCCCAAAAGTATAGTGCATATTTATCATACTACTTTCAGATATTTTGGGATAATGGGTACATATCTAAATTACAATGGTTAAACTGCTAAAAAGATACTTGGATGGTTAAAACCGGAGCTTGAGCAAAGTATGTTGGTTTATAATGTCGATGTGCCAAAAAAGAAAAAGAAAAAACGATCATGGATACTCTCCAGATATCTGCTCCAGTTCTTGGTCTGTGATCCTTGGCCAGTACCGTGGAAGCAACTGATTTCGACCACGTCCTTCAGCTGGGGGTCGAGCAACTCGAGTTTGCTGAGGTGTCCCTTTATTTGCCTGAGGTGGCTGTGCACTGGAACCGGAGCCGGAGCCGGAGCCAGGTTTGGGAGGTTTTGGCTGGATATGACGAGTCCTTTGACCTTGTTTGAAGGCAGGAACTTTGTCCGGTTCGTTTGACTCAACAGCCCGGACCCCACCTGGACTAGACATCCCAGAATTTGAGGTCCCCTGGGGCCCACCTAAAGAGAAAGTCAATGATGCCTGAGCAAGTGACTCGTGCACGTCTTTTAGCCCTAAAGTCGGTCTAGTATTACTAGGTTTCGAAAACATAGATGATGGAATAGATTTTTGGGCTGCAAGTTGAAAGGCATTGAGGGCTTCTGTGGAAGAAAAGCCGGTGCCAACTTCCCCAGCAGGAAGCACTTTACTTTCTCGCTTAACTTGGATAATCGATAAATTTGGATCAACATTATTTGACGGAGTAGAAGGAAAAGGTTGATGTTTCTCCACGTATTCAATCAACTGCAGTTTTCCCTTGTCGCCGCTGACACCGTTGATTTGACTTTCAATGGCAGTGGGTTGCCAATTGTTTATTGGTGTTAATGGACCAAAACCATTCCGGATATGATCACTAGAGCTCTGCATTAACAAGTCATTACAAGATGTGGTTACCAATAAATATGTATGTAAAGTAGCGTAAAAATCATCTTTAAAAAATGGGCTTTTCATTACTTGATGACTTAACCTATTACAATAGTGACACTTAGAGAGTGAAAGCTAACCATTGGTGGTGGTTGAACCCCTGACCTTCCGTATAGAAAGGCATACCTTATGCCGCTTGAACTAGAGCTCTTTGGTAAGTAAAAACTCATCTTAGATTGCCACTTATTATAATATAATTTGATTAAATTGCTCATTTCTCTAACAAATACATTACTGAATCTAAGGTCATCCAACCCAAAACCATTTGGTTTGTAAAATGTTGACCCCTTTGTTTTATACACTGAATGGCAATTGGTGAACACATATTTACTAGATGATGGATTTATTTTCTCAATGACATGCTTTCAAATATTAAACTATGTGTCACTGACAATTAGTGGCAAAGCCAGAAATTTATCGTAAGGAGGTCAAAATTATGACATAGTGGTATCTTTTCCTAATTTAAGGGGATCAAAATTGCAAAAAATACCAGTTTCAGTGGTAAAAAAATTATTTTTCTGAACTTAAAGGTGGTAAAAATGACATAACTCCAATATCAAGGGGAGCAAATGACTCCCATTAGCTTTACATGGCTTCGCCACTGCTGACAATCCAAAGTGCTGATAGAAGTTACCTGAAGTGGTCTCAAGGAGCGACTGGCCATAGTTCTCAAGCAGGTTATGCATGCTATGCCTCCAAAATCAAGGCAGTCATGAAGATACTTTGAAACAATGCATCCACAGTGGATAGGCTGCATATGTTACTCAAATCCAATTACAAGAGGAAGAGAAAATGAAGCCTTGACAATTTATGAATATTTGGGGGTCTTTAGTATACCTTTTCACAAAATTTGCATTCCCTCCAACCAGCTTCATTCAGGTGGAATTTTTCGCAGTAAAGCACTTTATCGTAGGCAATCCTGCATATTACAAGGCCATATCAAGCAAGACCGGATAGATTGTGTACTCTCTCCGTCCCTAAATGAATGTCCGAATTTCATTTAAGGGACATTCTGAAAATGTGTGTTTTTTTTACATTTTAATGCCAAAGATTCATAAATATTCTTGTTATCCACTTTCTAAACATTTAGTTTTATGATAATAAATGAGTAGCGAAAAAAAATTAGGAAAAAATCATTTAGGGACAGAGGGAGTATCATTTTGTAATGTACACTAAATGCATATGAGCAAGAGAAGTTCAAATACAACCAGGATAATTTATTAAGAGAAGCGGTATTGGTGAAAGCAAAATCAGCAATGCCTCATATAATCGTGCAAGGAAGGAGGGGTGGGTTTCTATCACACTAGTGGAAAAGTACCGAAAGAAACAGGTTCGGCATTCCAGGCCCTTTTACTCTTTTGTGGTCTCTTCTAATTATTTTCCACATATACATGCCCACCTCTCTTACGTATTTTCTTTTTTGTCTTTCCTTCTTTCCGTTTTGGCTCGGTGGCTCAACTATCTCTTGAATAAGCATACCCGCCATTGCCCACTCTAGTCTTCCTGAATTGGATATGAGCAATGTCTGCTCAAGGCTCGACACCAACATTACCCCTCAAGGAAGTTCTCTAGATATCCTCTTTTCCTAGAAACCTATTCCCTCTGTCCCTGAATCAATGAATGTCCAAATTTCATTTTGAGGGACATTCTGAAAATATTCAACTCTTTATATAATTTAATGGCTTAGATGTATAAAATTCTTGTTATCGACATTCTAAACATATACTCCCTCCGTCCCACCCGAAATGGCACAAGTTTCTATTTTTGGTGTCCAATTTAAAAAGGCATACTCTAAAAATAAAAGCTTTTTAATAATTCTTTATTTATGGTACCAGCTTCTCATACTCATAATAACTATCCACTTACTATCATCTACCCCACTTTCTCTCTCCTATCTCACTTTTCATACAACAATTACTCCACTATACACTTTTCTTAATTTCCGTGCAATACCACTTTTGTGCCTTTTCGAGTGGGATGGAGGAAGTATTAGTTTTACAAGTATAAAATAAGTAGTGAAAAAATCTTGTTAAAAAAAACATTTAGGGACAAAGTTTTTGTCAAAAATGACATTCATTTTGGGACAAAAATTTCTTGAAAATGAACATTCATTTGAGACGGAGGTAGTAAGAGTTAAGTATGAGAGGAGGAGTCCAGGATATTTATGTATTAGAGAGGCAAGGCTTGTTAACTCCCGATTTGGGATAAATGCTTCAACACGCCCTCACGCGTAACCGAACTTAGTGCTTGCGCATGGACCCATAAACTTGGGTGGTGCGGAGCTAGATCATCGTGGGCCTCTTTGGGATCGGAGTATCGGACATGTGAAGGGTCTTCTTAGATATCATGTCATGATTTCCACTGATCCAAAAGGTTAAGCTAATGGATATGGGCCAAAAGGTTAAGCTAATGGATATGGGCCCAACAATGGATATCAAGCCTTAATACTAAGACTTGTATCATGTCCTTATTGATTAAACTGTTAATCACCAAAAAGTTGCATGTCATACACAATTCCTTTCTCGTATAAGCATTTTTGTCAATCGCACTCATTCTTCTTTTTTATGTATACTATAATCTCTCAGCACTTTGTTATCTCGTGTTAGCTTTTTTGTTCTTGGAATGTGATTTCTTCTTTAAAGGCTAAAAACGTCATTTTTTTTATGAACGTTTTTGTATCAAATTTATTAAAGACTACTCTCTATTAAAACAAATGGGTCAAGATGTTAATTTTAATTCTGAAATATAAATGCCTGTATTTGTAACTAAAGACCTAAATCAGCCACATTCAACCTTTATACCCATTCCCCCTCGTCAATGAGAAATTACAATAATCCTTATATGCATTGTTCTTCAACGGGTCTTCTAGCTTAAATCTTACTTTTTGGAGTTACACAAGAAGATAGAAAATGCATCTTGCTTAAGTGGTGTATCTATGGACATGGCGTTATTTACTTATTTAGAAGCCTACATTACTTTCTCCCTCAATCCACCATTGGATGGCCGCCAAGTGTCTTTTTTATTACATGTCCACAGCCGCGTTGAGGGAAGTTGAGCAAAAAAGTAACAATTTTGTGACTCGAGTCCCTTATTTGTAGCTCAGGCGCGTCATTCTATCTTGTTTTAACGGGAGTAATCATCTCTCTCAAATTCAGATAGATTCCATGTCGATAATTTTAACCAAAAGTTATATCCTTTAATTAATTTTCCATAGCAAGGTGGAAATTCCTAGTAAATGAGTCACGACAAGTACTCCTTAGATCCTAACATGTTGCCATTTCATAATGGTTCAAAATTACATAAGATGAACAAACAAGAAAACCAATGTTAGGACATTATGGTAATCTCAACGCAAACCATCATTTGCTTCAGTTCTCTATCTCTATCGCCTATTATCTAAAAATACCTCATTAAGAATATAAATTGCACATTACTTGTATCCTTCCAAAATATTTGCACCGTCTTGTTTCATGATTTCCGACTACTTTAGAAAATACAATAAACCTTCAAATGGACATACAACTGTAGTAAAAATAGGAGATTGTATAACTGTTAACACAATAACATTATAAATTCATAATATAAAAGAGGGACTTATGACCAAAACTCAAATTTTCAAATTAATTTATCATTTAACAAATTAAATCACACAGGAGTTAAATTAGGGATCCAGAATCCACAATCCGAAACAGCCCCTTACCACATTAAATCAACTGATAATTAATTTATTTTTGAAGAACAAAAAAGGGTAAAATTGGAAAAAGATAGAAATTATACCCGCAGTTGTAGCAAAGATTTGCAAATCCACCTGATTTCAAAGCCCAGCCCCTCTTCCATTCAGGCGACGACGTCGTTGCCCCGCACAATCCGTTCATGCAAACGTTTGACCCCATTTTGACCTCTTCAATCCAAACCCCAGATCTTCTTTCACTTAATCATCCCATGCAAAATTATAAAAACCCAAATCAAAAACCCTAACAAAATTTCATAAATCATCAAAAAAATCAGCCCCCATTGACGATCAAATCGATTCAAAAATGACCCAATTACCCCAAATCCAATAATCCAATTACATAAACTCTCGCAACACAAAAATCAAAATTCAAACTTACCCAATTCAAATCTCGGCTATAGAAATCGAAAATGTGAACACCCACATGCACATGTGGAATTTTGAAGTGAAATTGAAAAGGTCAACAGAGTGACTGGGGAGCGGTGGCCGGCGGTGGTAATTGCTTTAACGGTGGCGGTTGGTGTTGGGTACGGTGGAGTAAATTGATGAGAGGAATATATAGATATAGACAGATAGATAGATGTAGAGAGAGAAAGAGAGAGAGAGAGAAAGCGTATGTGCATGCAAGGGAAACAGATGCACAAAATGCATGCACGACACCGCGAGAGAAAGAAAGCCTTGGCTTTGCCCCCTTTCGGACAGTGATACTATTAAGACCCGAAGGTTTCGTGGATTTCTCCTTGCATAAATACCATGATGTAATAAACTAATTTGTTATTTATTTATATTTATTTTTAAAGAAAACTCATTTGTTATTTATAAGACATTGAGGTGTAATTTTGGTAAGCCAAAAATATACCATGGGTAAAAATTAGTAATGGATAAATAAGGAAAATTTTGCTAACTTGTTATTAGATTGTTGTTCCATATGTGTTGAGACATACTCCCTCCTTCCCAAAATAACATATTCGTTTACTGTTCGACGCGAAAATTAAGAAAAGTGAGTATTGGAGAAAGTGTCGTGAGTATAAAAGTAAAATAGAAAAGAGAATGAGTGGAGGGACTAGTAAAGTTGATTGGTGTTGTGAGTATAAAAGTAAAATAGGAGAGAGAATGAGTGAAGAGAATAGTAAAAATTATTTGTCATTTTAGAAATGGGGTATGTTATTATGGGATGTTCAAAATGACAAAATGGGTATGTTATTTTGGGACGGAGGAAGTAATATATTATGTTACACTCCCTCCGTCCCATATTACCTTACCCAGTTGCTTCGGTAGCAAGTCACATAGATGAAATTTGATCAAATATTAATATCAATATATTATGTTATACTTATATATTTGGATGAGCTTGTTTTGTGCTAGAGTGTGTACATTCTTGATTTTAGAGCTCATTGTAATTTCATTAATCAATTAAAAAAAAAGGTCTTGCTGCTAAGCTAAAAAGTATAACTAGAAATGCATAAATTTAAAGTGTTAATTTTTGCAATTTTAAAAGTAAAAACTTAATAAGCTGTTCGAAAGAATGGAGATGATGGATTTATCTGACAGCAATAAACAATAAACAGGGAAAAGATAATAATGAACCGAATAGAGAAAGAACTAGAAAAGAATATGAATTAAACTATGAGGAAGAAAGTTGGTAGTTTAAAGCAAATCAAAACAATTGACTAAATTTCTTACGTGCTTAAAATTATTCGTCAGTAATATTAATACTCCCTCCGTCCAAATAAAAGCTTAACTAATTACTCAAAATGACGTCCCGTTAGAAGTTTCACATTTCCTTTTTTTGACAAAGAATCTTTACTATTTCCTCCACTCATTCTCTCTCCTACATTATTTTAATACTCACAACATCATTATAATTTACTATTCTCTCCACTAATTCTCTCTCCTATTTTCAAATTACACTCACAACATTTTTTTTTCTCTCTCATTTTCATAATTTACGTGCCCACCCAAAAGGGTGAAGCACTTATTGGGACGGAGGGAGTATATGTTTCCACGGGAATGAATCTAATTACAACACCATAGCGGTAAATTTAGGAATCACATCAAATACTTCCTTCATCCTATTTAAAGGATCATCATTTGAATTAGGCACAATAATTAAGGAAGATAATGAAAAAAGTGATTGTTAATATAGATAGTTGGTTAGGAGAAAAAAAGTTCGAGTTATTGAATTATATATTGTTGTGAGTATGACAAATTATACTCATTTTCATTTAAAAAATAAAAATAAACATTTAAATGAAACACACATTTAAAAAATAAGTAAATCTTTAAATACAAACGGAGGGAGTACACGTGTAAAGCATTTGTAAACGAAATTTTTGTTTGTAGCCATCCTAAAATTATCAATTGAACACTTAAATAGATTGGATCATTGTTGTGAAGAAAAATAAGTTGTATGAAGAGCTTTTCGGTTCCATTATTAAACATTTCTACCGAAGATCGATTATTCTTAATGCTACTAGGATTTCTAAAAAAATAATAGCAACGACACTTATTTTACGAATTTTTATCATAACTTGACTAGCATTTTAGGTACAAGTAAATGAATTCCGAGATATATAATGTCGGTGAAATAAAGATTTTAGAAACGAATGAGTGCTTAAGCACAATCTTATCTATGTCTACCTAATCTAATCAGTGATACAATATTTTACATTTTATAGATATCTAATCAATTGGTAAAGTCATAAAATTATGAAAGGGAGATTAAATTTTCTAATTGGATAACTTAGAGTTATACAATCCAAAGTTATCATAATAAAAAGGGAACAAAAGTTTATACTCCCTCCGTCCCATGAAAATGTGCACTTTTTGACTTGGCGCGAGAATTAAGGTAAAAAAGTGAAAAAGGTGATGTGTTGTGAGTGTAGATGGTTGGATAAGAGAGAGAAAGTGGAGTAAGTGGGTAATGATTGTGAGCAGAGAGAAGTGGGTCTCATTTCGATTTTAGGAACACAAAATCTGGGAAGAAACGCGTTTCTCCGTAACTTATGGAGAAACGGGGCCCGACTTGTCGCGCGACAATGCAGGCCAAGGCTTCTGGATATCCAGAAGCTTATGAAAGTGATATCCAGAAACCTTCAAAATGAATATCCAGAAACTTTCAAAATATTTCTGGATATTCATTTGATGGTTTCTGGATATACATTTGAACGTTTCTGGATATCCAGAAATGTTCAAAATGAATATTCAGAAACTTTCAGAATGTTTCTGGATATTCATTTGATGGTTTCTGGATATACATTTGAAGGTTTCTGGATATCCAGAAACCTTCAATAAGCAATTTCTGGTCTTGGCCTTGGATTTGGCTTCAAATCTATTTTTTCTGAATATCCGTCCCAAAGGCTTCTGAATATCCGTTCCAAAGCTTCTGGATATCCAGAACCCTTTGAGACTGATATCCAGAAATTTTTTTCTGGTTAACAAACGCATAGCTTCTGGCTATTAAAAACACGTTTTTCCATAGTTATGGAGAAACGCGTTTCTCAGCAGACCTACTCTTTTAGGAAAGTGCAGATTATTGTGGGACATTCAAAAGGAGTCTTTTTGCAGATTATCGTGGGACGAAGGGAGTATTACGTAAACTTTACCCAAAATCAAGACTCAAAATTAATAAAGTAATTATTTTTCATAAGTAAAATTACACACTTTCTAAAATTTAAAAGTGTTAGCATTACAAGTTCCAAACTAGAAAAGAGTAGAGCAATTATGTACATTAAGGTGGGTGGCTTCGCAAATGTATCAAATTTGATCATAATCATGATAATCATGATTATGCATGTAAACAGATCAAACTCAAGTTCTAATAGAAAAAATAATTAAATAATGAGTGCTCAATCATATTTTCACATATATATATTCCTTCCTTCCCAATATAAGAGATACTTTTTTTTTTTTTTTGTGTGTGCTAATATAAAAGAGACTTACTCAAAATATTCAATGAGATTCACTTGTCATACTTATAAAAAAAAACTTTCTACCTCACTTTCTTTCTCCTACTTTATTTCTTATACTTATAACACTTACTTTTTCCGTCATTCTCGTACATTTAATCTCTTTTATATTGAGACAATGGGAGTACTCAGTTAATTTATTTATTTCTCTATTCATTTTAAAAATACCAGTGATTATGACTGTATGCCTTCAGGCACCAATGTATTTAATAATTAAAATATTGTGTTAATATATGATATGTATCACATAAAAAATAAAAATAAGATAAATAAATACAAAAGATACTCCCTCTGTCCCGCCCGAAGAGGCACTAAACCAACCTCGCATGCAAATTAAGGAAAATGATGTAGGAAAGAAAAAAAGTTTAAATGTTGTGAGTATGAAAAATTAAATAGGAGAGAGAATGAGTGAGAGGAATAGTTAGGAGAGAGAATGTTGTGAGTGTAAAAGTAAAGTAGGAGAAAGAATGAGTGGGTAAAATAGTAATAAAAATTTTCCTTTTTGAAAAAGTACCTTTTTAAATGAGACACCCAAAAAGGAAATTCGTATCTTTTCAAACGGGTCGGAGGGAGTATAAATTAAGAACTAAAAGTAACCACAAGCATCAAAATGGGCCGGCTAAGAAATTTAAACGGGCCGAAGTAAGAAAACCAATAAAATGGCATTATCCACGTGGGGTGACGTGCCCGTTTGTGTCTGACACATATCTATTGACATTTATGATTTTTTGTTATAAAAAGACAATAATTGGTACTGCTCAACATGTGCCGTGTCACGGTTTCATGCATGCATTTTAGAATGTCACCTAATTATCTTTTCAAAAATACTTTTTTATAAATGTCTCTTAAATTAATCATTGAAAAATTGAGACTATTATTCAGGATAGAAATTATTAAAATAATTTACTTACCTAAACTACAATTGTAGTTTAGGTAAGTAAATTATTTTAATAATTTCTATCCTGAATAATAGTCTCAATTTTTCAATGATTAATTTAAGAGACATTTATCAAAAAGTATTTTTGCTAAGTAAAATTACAAAAAGACTAACATTTTTAAAATAACCGAAATAACCTTGATATATTGAATTGATTAGATTGCCCGTGGGTAAGGATGGAAAAAAAAAAACAGAACTTGTTCCGAACTTGAAAAGACCTGCCTCTAATAGGTCGAATTTGGAATGCATATTTGAAAATCCGTCGAATTTTTGGAGGGTTCGGGTTTAACAACCCCCCCCCCCCCGCCCCGAACCCGTCCCGAATATATAGAAAATTATTTAAATGTCCTTATATGCCTTATAGAAAATTACTTAAATGTCCTGAATATATAGGAAATTACTAGAGGGGTCCTTGGATTATGGGTATTTTTATAGAAAATTACTTAAATAACTATCGGAGCGGGTTAAACGAGGGCGGGCTCAAATAACGCATAACATGGGGCGGGGCGGATTCGGGTTATGATAGATCACTTTAGGAGCGGGCTTGGGAAATGAAGAACCCGTCCCGAACCCGCCCCATTGCCATCCCTACCCATTGCTGATGAAGGCCAAAATGGGCTTAGGCTCGTGGGTTTTTTTTTGGCCCGTGGCCCGTGATTCGTGGGCAAGCCCGTTGTCCGGCCCGGGGTATTAACGGTACTGGCCTGGTTTGATAATCAGGATGACGGGCGGGCTAAGCCCGCAAGCTTCCAAAGCCCGTTTGCCCCAATCCGTTTGGCCCGTTTTTTTTATTATTATTTTTATTTACTTAAGTTAATAAATGTTTATAATTATACCTCTTAAAAAATATAATTGACATTATTGAGACTAAGTTTTTTTTTAAATAAAATTCTTTGTTTAATTCTAAAAAATTTTGTATTTTTTTAAAAAAAATCAAGCATTTTCAGATTTAAAAAAAAAAAAAAGGTAAAATTCGTTTGGCCCGTGGATCCTTGGATCCGGGCCAAACGGGCGGGCCTTACCATGGAATAACGGACGGGCCGGGTCGGGCTTTAGCCCGTTTTCTCTCACGGACGGACCGGGCTAAGCCCGTTTGTCCGCAGACGCATGTGCCGGGCCGGGTTACCCGTTTGGCCTTCATCGCCGATTGGCTAGACACGGGTGCGTTAACGCTTTTACTTTTTCTCCTCCTATTCGATTTCTCTTTCCTTTTTTAATTCTCTTTTTTTTTCTAAAAAAAATTAAATGCAATATTTCAAAATTTAGAAAGGAAAAAATAATTCGAAATCGTCATTTTAATCATATCATCAAAACGAGTCAAACAATTACACATGATATTATTTAAAATTTAGAAATAATTTTTTTTACTTTTTATTTGTAGAAATTTAAGAAAAACATTTATCATTTGTTCACACTTTAACTTGAGTATATAACTGATAAATTCATTTCTCATTTTTTCATATTTGAGTATAAACACTGAACGGAATTAAAATGACGGGTCATGCCCTGCACATGAGTCCCAACCTTTCAACCATCGCAGAGACACAGCTATTGAATGGGTCAACCCAAATGCTACAACTCCTACGGCCCAACAGTGTAAGATCATTCGACTTAGCTCATTGTACGACCATTCTTGATCTTGACAAAACTTTATCCAATATACAATCATCTACTTATACAGCCTCTACCTAGTTAAGGCACGAAGTAAGTTCGACCTCAAATACTCAGGCGACCTCGACCAAACAAATATGTGCGTCTATCCACTACTCAATCTTTAACCGTCTTCTACAATCATGGAGACCGTTATGCCTGCATTATCTCCACGATTTAAGAGATTCAGTACGATCCTACTTCACCACTATATATAATAGATTACATCCAAAAGAAAGACATGGAAAGTACAAGGATTACCTCGAAAGCGAGCAAGCTAGATCGGTCGCTATACTCTTCTGGAGTGAGCCCCTCCTAAGTAAACTGGGCCAACAAGTCCCTATACGCTGCCCATCTCACGATGATTTTCCCCAACTCAACTCGGGATATTGGCGGCTTACACTATTGATGCCTGTGAGGAGAGGGACATCACTTAGCCTCTCCACAATAGTCTGCACTTCTTCAGTGCTTCTAACAGAGGGAGCTTGAAGGAGAGGAAAGCTGGAGGCGAAGCCAGTAGCCCCGGAAGTACCAGCATGCACAAGTCCCAGATCGGTACGGGACCTCTTTATGAGTTGGCTAAGAGGAGGGTCGACCTCTATCTTTTCTAGCTCGTCTAAATCTAGCTCCAAGTCAACAATGTTTTGGGGGTCTTGTGATGATGTTCATCCGCGATTTGTTTTTTCCTTTTTTCTCTTTTTCGGAATTGTTTTGGAAAAAATCAATGTTTTCGGAGTCGCCACGCCGTTTTTAGTTTAAGGGCCAAAACTTTGAAAAATACCCAATATTTAGAGAAAATGAGTTCGGAGGTCACGTTACATTACGGGAAGAACGTTAGTGTTCACCCGAAATGCCTCGTACGAAGAGTCTTCCTCTCTTGAAAACTTTTGTTATGTGTGTGTGTGTGTTTTAAAAGGGGTTTTCTGAAAATAATTGAAATTTTAGGGACTGAATTGAAAAAACAGTTTGAAAACAGTGATTAAACTGAAAATAACAGAAAATTGAGGGACTGTTTGCAAATGACAATGTCATCCGTGTAGACAAGACTGCAGTGCAATCTTATCCGCGCGAGCTAACCTGCAGTGTCAATATTTTACAGTTTCCAGTTTAGTCACTGTAATTTCCAGAAAGTTAACTGGATTTACAGGACTTAACTGGAATTGTAACCGAAAGACAGAAAATAAAAGGGGGATTTGGATTTTTGGCATCCATGTTTGTCCTCACTTTTCCTATACTGGGATTAGTGGTCATAAGTGATGAATCCACTTAATCAAGTCATCCCGGGGGTACGTGTCGCGCCTCAAACCATGGACCTACTTGGCCACACATTCGAGTCACGAGCTGGAGACGCCAAATTTATTAAAAATCTTTTCTTTAAGTCCTTTCTAAATAATGAATATAAAAATCCGTTTAACTTAAATAAAAGTTTAGAACATTTTATAAAAGAGTGCACAATTATAACCATAACAACTTAGGAACATAGTTCCAAATATATACAATACTTAAGGTATCAAAAACTTAGTGATTACATAATAAACTTGGGTATACTATCCCTTGGTTTACATTTACATAATGTAACCACTAAACTCTTACCCCAAAATAACCACTTAAACTGGCGTCCTCCTCGAGTCTCAACCGGACCTATACCCTTGGCTCGCTCCTGTCTAAAACATTAAAAGGGACGGGGTGAGATAAATCTCAACAAGCTGTTATATATGCAACAATATGACATGCATTTCACATAGAGCATTCATAGTTCATATAATTCACACTTATGATACAAAGGAAGAATCAATTTATAACATCACCAAGTGCATTAATTTAACACTTAGAAGGATACTAGCCAAGGTTTAAACACAAGGGTCATCCAACTCTGAGCAAAGAACAGCGGCTGATGAAGCGATTCCGGAACCATAACCAAGTCAAGATCATAGGGACTCCGACACTCGGTCGTATCCCCCAGCAACTAGGACCATCTCCATAAAGAAGATGCCGGTTCACTAATCCCATCCATGGCCAATGGAGGGTAAAATCTGGGTTACCAATGTATGAATTATAATGAACTTGGCTTGGTGCCATTATAATTCCATAACATTGCCCGACAATCAAGTACCATATGGATTTCAACTAGTTAAACACAATAATAACATATTTGTTTAACCAAATAACGTATGATCCGAAGTAGGGATACATACACAACCAAAGCATTTCATAAAATAACTTCATAATAAAGTATTCGCCATATTTAGCACTAAGGCTACCAATACATAATTCAATATGAGCATCTCATGCATTAATATGTTACTGTTATCTTATACTATGATTAAGGGTTGCTATGAGGTTAAAATAGGTTAAGTAATTAAGCTAGAGAAGTTTAAGAAATGATTTTGGAACAGGGCCTAGCGCGGCCGCCCTGGCCAGGAGCGCGGCCGCCCTCAGTGGCCTAGACTCATGGTCATTTTTTCTGCTAACTAGCGCGGTCGCCCTAGCTGGAGCGCGGCCGCTCTCCCTGGTGTTTCCAGATACGAATTAAGAGCTAAAACTTCAGATTTCCAACCCAAAAGTTCTAACCCTTTGAGGACCCTATTGTTCACAATCCAACTACAAAAACTCCCTAATTTCTTCATTATAGTTCACCCAATACAACTCAACTCTTTTAATTTCAATGGATACATTAAGCTCTTCACCAACCATTATTTACCCATTTCAATTTCCATGGAAGGTTCCCAATTTCACTAAACCCCAATTAGCAATTCAACAATCAGCTTGGCTAGGTTTCACAACCAACAATTATACTTCAAACAGCAATTGTAATATGTCTATATGAACATGCATAGAAGGGAAAACATAATAACTTGCCTCAATTGAGTATGACAATGGAAAGTGTTCTTGGTTGGGTAGATAAAATCCTCAAGCTCCACTCATCCTTTTGGTGCAATTACTTTGAAGAAAGGGTAAAGATATAATTTATGGTGAATTTTAGAAGAGAAACTTGGCTTGGGTTCAACAATGGAGTCTTCAATTTCCCCAGAGAAGAAGATAATAGAAATGGGATGAGGCTTTCACCCACACAAAGAAGATATATACCACTTTTTACATTTTTGCCCCTTAGTGAGTTAAACCATTATTTTAAACTCACCTAGTTTTTCTACTTTGAAATTAAGCACCTCATTACATGAATGAATTAAAATTTACTTTCACTCATTTATCTTAGCCTAAAATAAATTATTAACACAACTAGTATATCATATAAATTAAATAAGAAACTATAATATAAAATGCACATCATAAATAACGCCTATATTTTGGGTCGTGACATTCACTCCCCCTAAAAAAAATTCGACCCGAATTTTAAATGTGACTTACTAGGAAGATCGAAAAGCCATGGATACTTCCGCTCCATATCTTCCTTAAGCTCCCAAGTGGATTCTTCAACGTCGTGGTTCCTCCAAACCACTCTTACTAGGGGAATGTTCTTAGTTCTCAACTCTTGAACCTTAGTGTCAATTACTTGGATAGGTTGCTCTACATAAGACATGTCCGGCTCAATGTCTTCCGGGATTTTAGGCAAGACATGAGAAGGGTCATAGACATACTTACGGAGCATCGAAACATGAAAGACACTATGCATCTTATCAAGGGAAGGGGGGTAAGGATAGACGATAGGCAAGATTCCCAACTCTCTCCACAACTTCAAATGGCCCTACGAATCTTGGAGCTAGTTTACCCTTTTTACCAAATCTCTTGATTCCCACTTTAGGTGAAACTCTCAAAAACACAAAGTCACCTATTTGAAACTCAAGGTCACGTCTTCGGTGGTCGGCATAACTCTTATGTCTACTTTGAGTTGTCTTCAATCGTTCTCGAATCACTTTCACTTTCTCTACCGAATCTTGTACCATGTCAACGCCCCAAAGCTTAGCTTCCCCAACTTCATCCCAACAAACCGGAGACCTACATTTCCTCCCATACAAAGCTTCATATGGAGCCATCCCTATACTCGACTGATAACTATTGTTGTAAGCAAACTCAACTAGCGATAAGTGAACGTCCCAAGAACCCGAGAAATCAACCGAACAAGCCCGTAACATATCTTCTAGAATCTGAATCGTTCTCTCGGATTGACCATCAGTCTGAGGATGAAATGCCGTGCTAAATCTCAAATCTGACCCCAAAGCCTTTTGTAGTGCACCGCCAAAAATGCGGAAGTAAATCTAGGATCACGATCTGATACAATACTAACCCGAACCCCATGTAATCTCACAATCTCGTCAATGTATAATCTCGCAAGTTTCTTCATTGAATAGCTAATGTTAATTGGTAAGAAATGAGAAGACTTCGTCAATCTATCTACGATTACCCAAATTGCATCATACTTCCTACTTGTTCGAGGTAATCCCGTGACAAAATCCATCGTGATATGCTCCCATTTCCACTCCGGAATATCTAAGGGCTGAAGTAATCCGGCGGGTCTTTGATGTTCGGCTTTGACTTGCTGACATGAGAGACACTTGGATACATAATCCGCTATTTCCCGCTTCATGTTGTTCCACCAAAAATGCTGCTTCAGATTTTGGTACATCTTGGTATTTCCCGGATGAATAGTATACTTGGATTTGTGACTCTCTTCAAGGACTTGGTATTTAACTCCATCGACATTAGGTACACATAATCGGCCTTTATAAGTTAACACCCCATCGGAACTAAGAGAAAAATCCTTGAACTTCCCATCTACCATTTTATCCACAATTTTGCTCAACTCCGGATCATCCTTTTGCGTCTCCTTTATTTGTTGAACTAAGGTTGGAAACACTCTAATATTCGCAAATATAGCCCCATGCTTCGAATCTCTAGGATACCAATCTCGAGCATCTTCCAACATTTTCCATTCTCGAACCATCATCGAAGCCACATAAGATTTCCGACTTATAGCATCCGCCACCACATTCGCTTTACCCGGATGATAAGAAATGGTACAATCATAGTCCTTTAAAAGCTCCATCCATCTACGTTGTCTATTGTTCAATTCTTTTTGTGAGAAAAGGTACTTCAAACTTTTGTGATCCGTGAAAATCTCAAATTTGGCTCCGTAAAGATAGTGCTTCCATTTATGTAAGGTAAAAACAATCGCCGCAAGTTCCATGTCATGAGTTGGATAATTTTGTTCGCAAGAAGTCAATTTCTTAGAGGCATAGGCAATCACCTTCCCATTTTGCATTAAAACACACCCCAAACCCTCTTTCGAAGCATCACAATAAATAACTAACCCATCATTCCCATTTGGTAGCACAAGAATAGGGGCTGAAGTTAATCTCTTCTTTAACTCTTCAAAACTAGCTTGGCATTTCTCATTCCACACAAACGGTACATTCTTCCGAGTCAACTGAGTAGCAATCTTCGAAAACCCTTTTATAAACCTCCGATAATACCCGGCTAACCCCAGAAAACTTCGAATCTCGGTAACTGATTCCGGCCTCTTCCAACTAGCAACGGCTTCAATCTTAGAAGGGTCAACGGTAATTCCTCTCTCGGATACAACATGCCCAAGGAAGGAAACCTCTTTAAGCCAAAATGCACACTTACTAAATTTTGCAAATAACTTTTTCTCACGGAGCACAGTTAAGACCATTCGCAAATGTTGTTCATGTTCCTCCCGAGATTTAGAATATACAAGAATATCATCAATGAATATCACAACAAAAGTATCAAGATAAGGGCTGAAAATTCGATTCATCAAATCCATAAAAACTGTCGGTGCATTCATTAACCCAAATGGCATGACAAGAAACTCGTAGTGACCATATCTAGTACGAAAAGCAGTTTTAGAAACATCTTCTGAATGAACTTTCAACTGATGATACCCACTTCTCAAATCAAGCTTTGAAAAAACTTTGGCGCCTTGAAGTTGGTCAAACAAATCATCGATGTGAGGCAAAGGATATTTGTTCTTAACTGTCACTTGGTTCAATTGGCGATAGTCAATACACAATCTTAAGGACCCATCTTTCTTCCTAACAAATAGAACCGGTGCTCCCCACGGAGAGACACTAGGTCGGATGAAACCCCGATCAAGTAACTCTTGCAACTGAACTTTTAATTCTTTCAATTCAGCCGGGGCCATTCTATAGGGCGCCTTAGATATAGGAGTTGTCCCGGGAAGTAAATCAATACTAAACTCAATCTCCCTATCCGGAGGCATCTCATATTCCGAAGAAAACACATCGGGAAATTCTCTAACTACACTCACATTTTCTAATTCCGACAATTCTTTCGTGGTGTCTAAAACACTAGCCAAGAACCCGGTACAACCACGATGCAACAACTTTCTAGCTTTCAAATAAGAAATAACACGAATGGTCCCTACTGAAGGAATAGCCTCAAAAACGAACTTAGGCATATTCGGGACCGAAAATGTAACAGTCTTCTTACGACAATCCACTAAGGCATGATACTTGCTTAGCCAATCCATACCCAAAATAACATCAAAGTCATGTAGGGGTAACACTACCAAATCGGCAGGTAACACATGATCACAAATAAGTACATCACAAGCACGCAATACTTCATCAGTGATTAAACACTCTCCCATAGGAGTCGATACTTCTAGCACATAAGGCATAGACTAGGTGGAAACATGTAATTGAGATGAAAAATGCATAGACACATAAGAATGCGAGGAGCCAGGGTCTATAAGTGCGCGTGCTCTCATACTAGCTATAAAAATAGTACCTCCGATAATATTGGAAGAATCCGTTGCTTGACCTTGATTCACCGTAAAGACTCGGCCTTGAACTTTAGGCTTCCCCGAAGCATCCCTTTTCTGTCCCTGAGAAGTCCCGGCATCCCCGGATGGTTTCTTTGATCTTGGGCAATCCCTCTGATAGTGTCCAAGCTGTCCACAACTCACACATTTGCCTTGTTTCAACCAACACACATCCTCCAAATGACCCTCTTTCTTGCAATAGGCACAAACCTTCTTATCCACCCTTCCCGGAGTATACCCTTGTCGCATAACATTGGACTGTCCCGGAGGTGGTCCTTGAAACTGTGAAGTCATACCTGGAATTCTTCTATTATCCCTACCTTGTTGGTGTCTCATCTGTCCTCCTCTATTGCCAAAACTTGTCCCTTCCGTCTTCCTTTTATGTTCCTCAATATCGTGCTCTACATGATATGCCCGATCTATCGCATCTCGAAAATTCTGAAATTCATGGGCCACTAACTGAGTTCGAATTGCTGTTTTCAATCCACGAACAAACCTTGATGATTTTCTTTCTTCCGTTGCTACTAAATGAGGACAATACCTTGACAATGCAGTAAACTTAGCCACATATTGAGCCACCGACATCAAATTCTGCTCTAGGTTAAGGAACTCTATTTCTTTCTTGTCTTGATCCACGGTAGGAATGAAATGCTCTTTGAAGTTCCTCACAAAATTCTCCCAAGCATAAGGGGTATGGGTTTCATCCCAACTTACTTTGATAGTCCTCCACCAATGTTCCGCGGCCCCAGAAAACTTGTATGCCGCAAATCTAACTTTTTCTTCTTCGGTGCAAACTAACACATCAAAAATTTTCTCCATCGATTCTATCCACCTTTCAGCTTTAGCCACATCCGGCTCCCCATCATATCCTATTGGTTTCATTTTCAAGAATTGTTCAAATCCCACCCGAGGAGCTGCTTGCCCCTCACCTTGCCTTTGATCGTGCATTACTTTCATTGCTGCCTCTAACATACCACGAAACATCTCTCGAGTTTCTTCTCTAGTATTACCTTGGCCTGCCTGTCCCATTTGATTACCTCCACCCTCTGCCATGATGTATTAATACGTGCAATAATCGTGAATTGTCACTCACTTAAACTTAACTACCCTCCTAGGTCACGTAGACACACTAGTCAACCATAACCTAGCTCTGATACCAATTGTCGCGCCCCAAACCATGGACCTACTTGGCCACACGTTCGAGTCACGAGCTGGAGACGCCAAATTTATTAAAAATCTTTTCTTTAAGTCCTTTCTAAATAATGAATATAAAAATCCGTTTAACTTAAATAAAAGTTTAGAACATTTTATAAAAGAGTGCACAATTATAACCATAACAACTTAGGAACATAGTTCCAAATATATACAATACTTAAGGTATCAAAAACTTAGTGATTACATAATAAACTTGGGTATACTATCCCTTGGTTTACATTTACATAATGTAACCACTAAACTCTTACCCCAAAATAACCACTTAAACTGGCGTCCTCCTCGAGTCTCAACCGGACCTATACCCTTGGCTCGCTCCTGTCTAAAACATTAAAAGGGACGGGGTGAGATAAATCTCAACAAGCTGTTATATATGCAACAATATGACATGCATTTCACATAGAGCATTCATAGTTCATATAATTCACACTTATGATACAAAGGAAGAATCAATTTATAACATCACCAAGTGCATTAATTTAACACTTAGAAGGATACTAGCCAAGGTTTAAACACAAGGGTCATCCAACTCTGAGCAGCAACAGCAGCAGTTGATGAAGCGATTCCGGAACCATAACCAAGTCAAGATCATAGGGACTCCGACACTCAGTCGTATCCCCAGTGCAACTAGGACCATCTCCATAAAGAAGATGCCAGTTCACTAATCCCATCCATGGCCAATGGAGGGTAAAATTTGGGTTACCAATGTATGAATTATAATGAACTTGGCTTGGTGCCATTATAATTCCATAACATTGCCCGACAATCAAGTACCATATGGATTTCAACTAGTTAAACACAATAATAACATATTTGTTTAACCAAATAACGTATGATCCGAAGTAGGGATACATACACAACCAAAGCATTTCATAAAATAACTTCATAATAAAGTATTCGCCATATTTAGCACTAAGGCTACCAATACATAATTCAATATGAGCATCTCATGCATTAATATGTTACTGTTATCTTATACTATGATTAAGGGTTGCTATGAGGTTAAAATAGGTTAAGTAATTAAGCTAGAGAAGTTTAAGAAATGATTTTGGAACAGGGCCTAGCGCGGCCGCCCTGGCCAGGAGCGCGGCCGCCCTCAGTGGCCTAGACTCATGGTCATTTTTCTCGCTAATCTAGCGCGGTCGCCCTAGCTGGAGCGCGGCCGCTCTCCCTGGTGTTTCCAGATACGAATTAAGAGCTAAAACTTCAGATTTCCAACCCAAAAGTTCTAACCCTTTGAGGACCCTATTGTTCACAATCCAACTACAAAAACTCCCTAATTTCTTCATTATAGTTCACCCAATACAACTCAACTCTTTTAATTTCAATGGATACATTAAGCTCTTCACCAACCATTATTTACCCATTTCAATTTCCATGGAAGGTTCCCAATTTCACTAAACCCCAATTAGCAATTCAACAATCAGCTTGGCTAGGTTTCACAACCAACAATTATACTTCAAACAGCAATTGTAATATGTCTATATGAACATGCATAGAAGGGAAAACATAATAACTTGCCTCAATTGAGTATGACAATGGAAAGTGTTCTTGGTTGGGTAGATAAAATCCTCAAGCTCCACTCATCCTTTTGGTGCAATTACTTTGAAGAAAGGGTAAAGATATAATTTATGGTGAATTTTAGAAGAGAAACTTGGCTTGGGTTCAACAATGGAGTCTTCAATTTCCCCAGAGAAGAAGATAATAGAAATGGGATGAGGCTTTCACCCACACAAAGAAGATATATACCACTATTTACATTTTTGCCCCTTAGTGAGTTAAACCATTATTTTAAACTCACCTAGTTTTTCTACTTTGAAATTAAGCACCTCATTACATGAATGAATTAAAATTTACTTTCACTCATTTATCTTAGCCTAAAATAAATTATTAACACAACTAGTATATCATATAAATTAAATAAGAAACTATAATATAAAATGCACATCATAAATAACGCCTATATTTTGGGTCGTGACATTCACTCCCCCTAAAAAAAATTCGACCCGAATTTTAAATGTGACTTACTAGGTAGATCGAAAAGCCATGGATACTTCCGCTCCATCTCTTCCTTAAGCTCCCAAGTGGATTCTTCAACGTCGTGGTTCCTCCAAACCACTCTTACTAGGGGAATGTTCTTAGTTCTCAACTCTTGAACCTTAGTGTCAATTACTTGGATAGGTTGCTCTACATAAGACATGTCCGGCTCAATGTCTTCCGGGATTTTAGGCAAGACATGAGAAGGGTCATAGACATACTTACGGAGCATCGAAACATGAAAGACACTATGCATCTTATCAAGGGAAGGGGGTAAGGATAGACGATAGGCAAGATTCCCAACTCTCTACACAACTTCAAAAGGCCCTACGAATCTTGGAGCTAGTTTACCCTTTTTACCAAATCTCTTGATTCCCACTTTAGGTGAAACTCTCAAAAACACAAAGTCACCTATTTGAAACTCAAGGTCACGTCTTCGGTGGTCGGCATAACTCTTATGTCTACTTTGAGTTGTCTTCAATCGTTCTCGAATCACTTTCACTTTCTCTACCGAATCTTGTACCATGTCAACGCCCCAAAGCTTAGCTTCCCCAACTTCATCCCAACAAACCGGAGACCTACATTTCCTCCCATACAAAGCTTCATATGGAGCCATCCCTATACTCGACTGATAACTATTGTTGTAAGCAAACTCAACTAGCGATAAGTGAACGTCCCAAGAACCCGAGAAATCAACCGAACAAGCCCGTAACATATCTTCTAGAATCTGAATCGTTCTCTCGGATTGACCATCAGTCTGAGGATGAAATGCCGTGCTAAATCTCAAATCTGACCCCAAAGCCTTTTGTAGTGCCTGCCAAAATCTGGAAGTAAATCTAGGATCACGATCTGATACAATACTAACCCGAACCCCATGAAATCTCACAATCTCGTCAATGTATAATCTCGCAAGTTTCTTCATTGAATAGCTAATGTTAATTGGTAAGAAATGAGAAGACTTCGTCAATCTATCTACGATTACCCAAATTGCATCATACTTCCTACTTGTTCGAGGTAATCCCGTGACAAAATCCATCGTGATATGCTCCCATTTCCACTCCGAAATATCTAAGGGCTGAAGTAATCCGGCGGGTCTTTGATGTTCGGCTTTGACTTGCTGACATGAGAGACACTTGGATACATAATCTGCTATTTCCCGCTTCATGTTGTTCCACCAAAAATGCTGCTTCAGATTTTGGTACATCTTGGTATTTCCCGGATGAATAGTATACTTGGATTTGTGACTCTCTTCAAGGACTTGGTATTTAACTCCATCGACATTAGGTACACATAATCGGCCTTTATAAGTTAACACCCCATCGGAACTAAGAGAAAAATCCTTGAACTTCCCATCTACCATTTTATCCACAATTTTGCTCAACTCCGGATCATCCTTTTGCGTCTCCTTTATTTGTTGAACTAAGGTTGGAAACACTCTAATATTCGCAAATATAGCCCCATGCTTCGACTCTCTAGGATACCAATCTCGAGCATCTTCCAACATTTTCCATTCTCGAACCATCATCGAAGCCACATAAGATTTCCGACTTATAGCATCCGCCACCACATTCGCTTTACCCGGATGATAAGAAATGGTACAATCATAGTCCTTTAAAAGCTCCATCCATCTACGTTGTCTATTGTTCAATTCTTTTGTGAGAAAAGGTACTTCAAACTTTTGTGATCCGTGAAAATCTCAAATTTGGCTCCGTAAAGATAGTGCTTCCATTTATGTAAGGCAAAAACAATCGCCGCAAGTTCCATGTCATGAGTTGGATAATTTTGTTCGCAAGAAGTCAATTTCTTAGAGGCATAGGCAATCACCTTCCCATTTTGCATTAAAACACACCCCAAACCCTCTTTCGAAGCATCACAATAAATAACTAACCCATCATTCCCATTTGGTAGCACAAGAATAGGGGCTGAAGTTAATCTCTTCTTTAACTCTTCAAAACTAGCTTGGCATTTCTCATTCCACACAAACGGTACATTCTTCCGAGTCAACTGAGTAGCAATCTTCGAAAACCCTTTTATAAACCTCCGATAATACCCGGCTAACCCCAGAAAACTTCGAATCTCGGTAACTGATTCCGGCCTCTTCCAACTAGCAACGGCTTCAATCTTAGAAGGGTCAACGGTAATTCCTCTCTCGGATACAACATGCCCAAGGAAGGAAACCTCTTTAAGCCAAAATGCACACTTACTAAATTTTGCAAATAACTTTTTCTCACGGAGCACAGTTAAGACCATTCGCAAATGTTGTTCATGTTCCTCCCGAGATTTAGAATATACAAGAATATCATCAATGAATATCACAACAAAAGTATCAAGATAAGGGCTGAAAATTCGATTCATCAAATCCATAAAAACTGCCGGTGCATTCGTTAACCCAAATGGCATGACAAGAAACTCGTAGTGACCATATCTAGTACGAAAAGCAGTTTTAGAAACATCTTCTGAATGAACTTTCAACTGATGATACCCACTTCTCAAATCAAGCTTTGAAAAAACTTTGGCGCCTTGAAGTTGGTCAAACAAATCATCGATGTGAGGCAAAGGATATTTGTTCTTAACTGTCACTTGGTTCAATTGGCGATAGTCAATACACAATCTTAAGGACCCATCTTTCTTCCTAACAAATAGAACCGGTGCTCCCCACGGAGAGACACTAGGTCGGATGAAACCCCGATCAAGTAACTCTTGCAACTGAACTTTTAATTCTTTCAATTCAGCCGGGGCCATTCTATAGGGCGCCTTAGATATAGGAGTTGTCCCGGGAAGTAAATCAATACTAAACTCAATCTCCCTATCCGGAGGCATCTTATATTCCGAAGAAAACACATCGGGAAATTCTCTAACTACACTCACATTTTCTAATTCCGGCAATTCTTTCATGGTGTCTAAAACACTAGCCAAGAACTCGGTACAACCACGATGCAACAACTTTCTAGCTTTCAAATAAGAAATAACACGAATGGTCCCTACTAAAGGAATAGCCTCAAAAACGAACTTAGGCATATTCGGGACCGAAAATGTAACAGTCTTCTTACGACAATCCACTAAGGAATGATACTTGCTTAGCCAATCCATACCCAAAATAACATCAAAGTCATGTAGGGGTAACACTACCAAATCGGCAGGTAACACATGATCACAAATAAGTACATCACAAGCACGCAATACTTCATCAGTGATTAAACACTCTCCCATAGGAGTCGATACTTCTAGCACATAAGGCATAGACTCGGTGGAAACATGTAATTGAGATGAAAAATGCATAGACACATAAGAATGCGAGGAGCCAGGGTCTATAAGTGCGCGTGCTCTCATACTAGCTATAAAAATAGTACCTCCGATAATATTGGAAGAATCCGTTGCTTGACCTTGATTCACCGTAAAGACTCGGCCTTGAACTTTAGGCTTCCCGAAGCATCCCTTTTGTCCCCGAGAAGTCCCGCATCCCCTGATGGTTTCTTTGATCTTGGGCAATCCTCCGATAGTGTCCAAGCTGTCCACAACTCACACATTTGCCTTGTTTCAACCAACACACATCCTCCAAATGACCCTCTTTCTTGCAATAGGCACAAACCTTCTTATTCACCCTTCCCGGAGTATACCCTTGTCGCATAACATTGACCTGTCCCGAGGTGGTCCTTGAAACCGTGAAGTCATACCGGAATTCTTCTATTATCCCTACCTTATTAGTGTCTCATCTGTCCTCCTCTATTGCCAAAACTTGTCCCTTCCGTCTTCCTTTTATGTTCCTCAATATCGTGCTCTACATGATATGCCCGATCTATCGCATCTCGAAAATTCTGAAATTTATGGGCCACTAACTGAGTTCGAATTGCTGTTTTCAATCCACGAACAAACCTTGATGATTTTCTTTCTTCCGTTGCTACTAAATGAGGACAATACCTTGACAATGCAGTAAACTTAGCCACATATTGAGCCACCGACATCAAATTCTGCTCTAGGTTAAGGAACTCTATTTCTTTCTTGTCTTGATCCACGGTAGGAATGAAATGCTCTTTGAAGTTCCTCACAAAATTCTCCCAAGCATAAGGGGTATGGGTTTCATCCCAACTTACTTTGATAGTCCTCCACCAATGTTCCGCGGCCCCAGAAAACTTGTATGTCGCAAATCTAACTTTTTCTTCTTCGGTGCAAACTAACACATCAAAAATTTTCTCCATCGATTCTATCCACCTTTCAGCTTTAGCCACATCCGGCTCCCCATCATATCCTATTGGTTTCATTTTCAAGAATTGTTCAAACCCCACCCGAGGAGCTGCTTGCCCCTCACCTTGCCTTTGATCGTGCATTACTTTCATTGCTGCCTCTAACATACCACGAAACATCTCTCGAGTTTCTTCTCTAGTATTACCTTGGCCTGCCTGTCCCATTTGATTACCTCCACCCTCTGCCATGATGTATTAATACGTGCAATAATCGTGAATTGTCACTCACTTAAACTTAACTACCCTCCTAGGTCACGTAGACACACTAGTCAACCATAACCTAGCTCTGATACCAATTGTCGCGCCCCCAAACCATGGACCTACTTGGCCACACGTTCAAGTCGCGAGCTGGAGACGCCAAATTTATTAAAAATCTTTTCTTTGAGTCCTTTCTAAATAATGATTATAAAAATCTGTTTAACTTAAATAAAAGTTTAGAACATTTTATAAAAGAGTGCACAATTATAACCATAACAACTTAGGAACATAGTTCCAAATATATACAATACTTACGGTATCAAAAACTTAGTGATTACATAACAAACTTGGGTATACTATCCCTTGGTTTACATTTACATAATGTAACCACTAAACTCTTACCCCAAAATAACCACTTAAACTGGCGTCCTCCTCGAGTCTCAACCGGACCTATACCCTTGGCTCGCTCCTGTCTAAAACATTAAAAGGGACGGGGTGAGATAAATCTCAACAAGCTGTTATATATGCAACAATATGACATGCATTTCACATAGAGCATTCATAGTTCATATAATTCACACTTATGATACAAAGGAAGAATCAATTTATAACATCACCAAGTGCATTAATTTAACACTTAGAAGGATACTAGCCAAGGTTTAAACACAAGGGTCATCCAACTCGAGCAAGAACATCGCTAGCTGATGAAGCGATTCCGGAACCATAACCAAGTCAAGATCATAGGGACTCCGACACTCAGTCGTATCCCCAGTGCAACTAGGACCATCTCCATAAAGAAGATGCCAGTTCACTAATCCCATCCATGGCCAATGGAGGGTAAAATCTGGGTTACCAATGTATGAATTATAATGAACTTGGCTTGGTGCCATTATAATTCCATAACATTGCCCGACAATCAAGTACCATATGGATTTCAACTAGTTAAACACAATAATAACATATTTGTTTAACCAAATAACGTATGATCCGAAGTAGGGATACATACACAACCAAAGCATTTCATAAAATAACTTCATAATAAAGTATTCGCCATATTTAGCACTAAGGCTACCAATACATAATTCAATATGAGCATCTCATGCATTAATATGTTACTGTTATCTTATACTATGATTAAGGGTTGCTATGAGGTTAAAATAGGTTAAGTAATTAAGCTAGAGAAGTTTAAGAAATGATTTTGGAACAGGGCCTAGCGCGGCCGCCCTGGCCAGGAGCGCGGCCGCCCTCAGTGGCCTAGACTCATGGTCATTTTTTCTGCTAACTAGCGCGGTCGCCCTAGCTGGAGCGCGGCCGCTCTCCCTGGTGTTTCCAGATACGAATTAAGAGCTAAAACTTCAGATTTCCAACCCAAAAGTTCTAACCCTTTGAGGACCCTATTGTTCATAATCCAACTACAAAAACTCCCTAATTTCTTCATTATAGTTCACCCAATACAACTCAACTCTTTTAATTTCAAGGGATACATTAAGCTCTTCACCAACCATTATTTACCCATTTCAATTTCCATGGAAGGTTCCCAATTTCACTAAACCCCAATTAGCAATTCAACAATCAGCTTGGCTAGGTTTCACAACCAACAATTATACTTCAAACAGCAATTGTAATATGTCTATATGAACATGCATAGAAGGGAAAACATAACAACTTGCCTCAATTGAGTATGACAATGGAAAGTGTTCTTGGTTGGGTAGATGAAATCCTCAAGTTCCACTCATCCTTTTGGTGCAATTACTTTGAAGAAAGGGTAAAGATATAATTTATGGTGAATTTTAGAAGAGAAACTTGGCTTGGGTTCAACAATGGAGTCTTCAATTTCCCCAGAGAAGAAGATAATAGAAATGGGATGAGGCTTTCACCCACACAAAGAAGATATACACCACTATTTACATTTTTGCCCCTTAGTGAGTTAAACCATTATTTTAAACTCACCTAGTTTTTCTACTTTGAAATTAAGCACCTCATTACATGAATGAATTAAAATTTACTTTCACTCATTTATCTTAGCCTAAAATAAATTATTAACACAACTAGTATATCATATAAATTAAATAAGAAATTATAATATAAAATGCACATCATAAATAACGCCTATATTTTGGGTCGTGACAGTACGTTGGGACATTGTGAGCATTTCATTTGCTTTGGAAAGGGGGGTTTTGATATAAAAATTAAGTTGACAAGGGAATTAGGTCAAGATGTATCAATTTTTAGAGGAAGGTCTCTAAGGTGGTCATAGGAGGACCAACCTTGAGACCTATACTCAAGTGTATCTTGTACATCTTGTGTGACCCATTTTGTGTGTCTAGATGATGTTCACCCAAGGAAAATGTTCCAATGTAAGAATCTTAGACAACGGGAGGGGAATTTGCAAGGAATGTAAATAATGTTGACCATTTGAAATGATCATCTACGGATATTGACTCCAAGATGACCATATTGAGGTCAAGGAAGCAAATAAAACTAAATATGTAAAGGAGCATGAAATATGAACCATTTGAAGTGGTCATTCATGGAGATGAACTCCAAGATGATCGTCTTCTTGGTTAAACAAGCAAATACCAAGAAATATAAAAAAGGGAGTGGGGAAATGACATAAAGAAATGTGGATCATTTTGGAGGATCATCCATGGAAATGGGTTCCATGGAGATCCTCTTGAATCCTTAGGACAAGAGGGAGAAGGGAGAACAAAAGGAGAAAACTAAACTACATGGTATGAATATGTATGAATGAGGGAGATATGAGTGAAGAGATTGAGGGTTTACCAACTTTTCTCGGGTTTGTGGTTAGGATTTGAAGGTTTCAATGGCTTGGAAGTGGTTTTGGGAGTGGATTTGGTGTTGGATTTGGTGTGGAATTTGAGTAGTGAGGGTGTTGAGGGCTGTTTGAGAGGGGATTTTGACAGAGTAACAGTAGGTTTTACGAATTTTTGGCCTCCTGAAACTGAGGAAGAAGGGCTGAATTTATAGGGTTGCTGGATGCTGATCTTATCCGCGTGGACAAGATTGTAGGTGCAATCTTGTCCGCGCGGACTACCAAAGCAGGCATGCCTGTTCTGTGCAGAAAAGTAGTTTTGGCATTTTGTTCTTGGTCAATATTCATTTTTTTATTGGAAATGACAAATATCAGCGAGATTTTGTATATTTTTTTATTCCTAAGAGGTCCTTCCTCATTCAAATTGTCAAAATAATGTCCAAAATGCCCCAAAATGATTATAAATCCCTAATTTGGGCTGACGGAACATTAATGACCCAAATTGGGGTACTTACAGTAGCCCCTCGGCGACAGTACTTCCAGGGGAAGTGGGGTCGTCGACAAAATGAGGACCCAAATCTGGCAAACGTTGCCAATATGGGCGAGGAGGTGACCGAGGCAATCTAATAGCTGGACCCTTAGTGAAAGGATTCCTACGTATCCCTTGCGGGAATCAAGCCGGTCGTAGTTTAGGTCTTGCGGGGGAAAGGAGCGGTCAAACGAATGGACCTCCCACCGCATTTTCGTTGTCGAAGGTAGACTCGACTAATAAAGGCGTTGCAGGAGACGTGTTCGACCTAGCGGAGGCGTTGTCGAAGACGTATTCGACCTAGCGGAGGCGTTGTCAAAGACGTATTCGACCTAGCAGAGGCATTTACGAAGACGTATTCGACTTAGCAGAAGCGTTGCCGAAGACGTATTCGACCTAGCGGAGGCGTTGCCGAAGACTGTAACGATGTTGCCATTTTTCCGAAAGATTGGTATTTTTCTTTTCTTTGAAAATCAATCGAAAAAAAATACGGAGTCGCCACGCCATTTTTATTTTAAGGGCCAAAACTTTGAAAAATGCCCGAGATTAGAGATTTGTGTTCGGAGGTCACGTTACACGCCGGGAAGAACGTTGGTGTTCACCCGGAATGCCTCGTAAAACGAGTCTTCCAAGCTTAAAAACCATTTGTGTGTGTGTGTATGTGTGTTCCTTTGGCCAAAATAAGTTGAAACTGAGAAAAATAAAAATTGGTAATTCTTTATAAGACATCAAACAAGTCCCATGATTTTTGGTATGATTTTTGGGTTGGGTTTTGGTACTCAAAAGATTTTTTGAAGTTGAAAACCAATTCTGCCAGAATGAAAAAGGCAGTGGACACTTGATTTTAAAATGGGTTTAAGGACTTTAAAACTTCAAAATCTGGGGAAAGTCCGAGAACGAAAGTTGTTCAAAACACCTTAAATAAGGTTTATGTAAAATAACTTTCCCATTTGGAGATGATTTGGTGGACCAAAATCTTCTGGAAATCTCAGATATGAAATCTGGATTTCCAGAGACTGAGGAACTGACCTTTAAAAGACAATTTGAAAAAGTGAGTTTTACTCACGCAAAAAATAAAATAAAAATATTTATAGAAAGATCTGGATGTTGGCTACAAAAAGTATTTTGGAGTCAACACCAAATTCCAAGTTTCTGTATGTCCAAAAAATTAGACCATGGACAGAGGTCTTAGAGAAAGGCTACTGGACAGCAACTTCCTCTTGAAGAAAAACATGATTTTAAAGGGGGTTTGCCATCCATGCTTGTCCCCATATCCTTAGGCTTTGATTAGTAGTCACTAGACATTTTGGTGGTGATCTACTATATCAAGCCATCCTTAGGGTACATTAGGACTTAAGCATTTCATTTGCTTGGGAAGGGGAATTTTATCCTTGAAAATGAAGATTTGATGTATGAAAATGATTTTTAGGGTTTTGAAAATGTGTTTGCAAGTAAGTAAAGACACTTTGAAAAGAATGTTGATCCTTGTAGAGGATCATCCATGGAGATAAACTTTCATGGTGATCCTCTTGGATCTAAGGCAACAAATTACATCTTCAAAGTTTGAGATGCATGCATGGATGAAAGAGATTTAGGGTTGGGAGAAGGAGGTTATACCTATCTTCTTTTGATTTTTGATTTTTGATTTTTATGCTTGAATGTAAGAGTGTTTGAGGCTTTGAATTTGAGAGTGATTAGTGAGTGAGATTTGGGAAAATAGTCAAGAGAAAAAGGTGACAATTCTAGGGAATTCTCACTGTTTTCTCAAGTATTTTCGCCAAGGTGCTGTTGTGAATTGTTGTTCTTCTTTTTTATTTCTGAGACTGAAGGGCTTAATTTATAGGCCTCTGAAAATGGCCTTTTCATCCGCGCGGACAAGAGTAGAAGCGTGCACTGTTCATTAATTGCAGCTGCAGGCTTTGGACACAAGGAATATTTTCAAAATATTCAAACTGGCTGTTGTTTTTCAGCTTGCCTAATTCGGATTTTTCCAATTTCTTTTATTTTTTAAGATTCTTTTCTTGGTTTAACCTTAAATGGCAATCCCTAATCTACCCTTACTTTGTTAGAAAGGTTAGGAATTGTTAGAAATGTTAGGAATGTTAAGACTTTCGTTAATTTTCTAACGAAAATGCTAACAACTCAAATTGGAGCACTTACAGTAGCCCCTCGGCGATGGCGCTTTCGAAGGAAGCGGGGTCGTCGATAAGAGTAAGGCTCCATATTTGACAAGGGGTGACCAAAGTGGTCGAGTGGCTGAACCTAGCGATAGGCTACCTATGTATCCCGAATGGGAATCAAGCCGGCCGTAGTTCGGGTCTTCCGACTATCTTCAGACGTTGACCCTAGAGTGACTGTTTTAGGATGTCAACCTGGCGAGCGAGTTCTGCAGTCGGTTGCTGAAAGAAACTCTGCTAGGGATAAGAGATGACCATTTTGGTCTGATGGCTAAAGTTGTATATCCGCTCTGCTGGGGATAGGAATGACCGTTTCGGTCTGATGGCTGAACCTAATGATAGGCTACCTACGTATCCTTAAGAGGAATCAAGCCAGTCGTAGTTTGGGTCTTTGGATGTTGACCCTGGAATGACTATTTTGAGGCTTCAACCTGGTAATGATGGCGTTTTAGGTGCCTCAAACCTTGAAGATGATGGCGTTTTAGGTGCCTCAGACCTTTGGTGATGATGGCGTTTTAGGTGCCTCGGACCTTGATGATGATGGCCTTTTAGGTGCCTCAGACCTTGATGATGATGGCCTTTTAGGTGCCTCGGACCTTGATGATGATGGCTTTTTAGGTTCCTCGGACCTTGATTTGAAATATTTTCCCTTAATGGTTTGGGATGGATGGTCCTTCGGTGGACTTCGTCTGCTGCCGAAGGAGAGGGTGACCGTTTTGGTCGGGTGGCTGGACCTAATGATAGGCTACCTACGTATCCTTAAGAGGAATCAAGCCAATCGTAGTTCGAAACGCTGCTGGGGGTTTCGTTGGAGAAAAATTGGGCTTACGTTTTACGGCCGTCGATGATAATGAGGAAAGAAACGGGATTCCGTTGACTTTGCTGGGGATTTTGTTAGCTTTTGCTGGGGAAATTGGGCTTACGTTTTACTGCCAGTGATGATTTTGATGAAAGAAACGGGATTTCGTTATCTTTCTCAGAGAAATCGGACTTACGTTTGACTGCCGTTGATGATTTTGATGAAAGAAACGGGATTCCGTTATCTTTCTCGGAGAAATCGGACTTATGTTTTACTGCCGTTGATAATTTTGATGAAAGAAACGGGGTCCCGTTATCTTTCTCGGAGAAATCGGACTTACGTTTGACTACCATTGATGATTTTGATGAAAGAAACGGGATCCCGTTATCTTTCTCGGAGAAATCGGACTTACGTTTGACTGCCGTTGATGATATTGATGAAAGAAATGGGATTCCGTTATCTTTCCCGGAGAAATCGGACTTATGTTTTACTGCCGTTGATGATTTTGATGAAAGAAACGGGATTCCGTTATCTTTCTCGGAGAAATCGGACTTACGTTTGACTGCCGTTGATGATTTTGATGAAAGAAACGGGATTCCGTTATCTTTCTCGGAGAAATCGGACTTACGTTTGACTGCCGTTTGGTGATTTTGATGAAAGAAACGGGATTTCGTTATCTTTCTCGGAGAAATCGGACTTACGTTTGACTGCCGTTGATGATTTTGATGAAAGAAACGGGATTCCGTTATCTTTCTCGGAGAAATCGGACTTACGTTTGACAGCCATGAAGGTTCCTTTGGAAAGGGGGTTAACTTTGGTTAACTTTGGTTAACTCTGTTAAGTTGAGGACTAAACTGCAGAGTCCTGGAATTTTAAAGGGCAAAAGGGTCTTTTTGACCCTTCGATTCTGTCCGTGCGGAGCAGATTGATGCCCAGACTGGTTTTTAAAAGGGCGCCGCCCTTCTTCTTCCTCACAGTTTCTTTTTGAATTTTACGAGAGAAGAGAGAGAGAAAGTCGCAAAACCGTCATTGTTGGCCCTTGGAGCTTCGAAATCTTCCGATTTTCTTCGATTTTCGAGCAATGGAACACGCGGGAGTAGCTATTCAAGGCCAAGGATGTGGCCCGGTAGCGGAGAGGCGCTTGGAGCTTGTAAGGATGAGGAGACATTACACACTTTCGCAATCGATTGCGGAGGAGCCATACCCCGATGCGTGGCAACATTGGGCCTCTGATCCGAGTCTCCGCACGGTATACTTCGAATCTCTCCATTCCCTTGGTCGATTTTTTCATTTGAAATTGATTTTTGGGATTTTTCTTTTTTTTTTTTAATATCCGAAAATTGGAATGAAAATTCGAAAATTATGTTCTTGGCTTTGAATCTTGATTTTGATGATTTGCATGTTGTAATGAGTATATGGGTAACCCAAATGTGCACTTTGTTTGAAAAAAAAATGGGCATTTTGCCATTTTGAAATATGAGATGAAAATTTGCCCGAATCCGGGACGGACTTTTTGTTGCATGTAGAATTCTTGCAATGTGATGTGAATGATATGAATAATATGAATGCATTTTTTTGTGAGAATGTGATTTTCTGTGAAAATGGGACGGAGTTTTTACTTCCGTTGACATTTTTTTTATATGCATGATGAATGATGGTTGTTGAAAATCTTTTCTTTTGTGTAAGAAAAATGGGCTGAGTTTATTGTATGCCGTTATGCTGCCCGATTTTCTTTTTTTTTAAAAAAAAATTATGTCTATGATGCATGTGTATGCTTATGCGCATTTTCTTTTTTAAATGCAAATGCAAATTTTTTGACACATTTTTTTTTAATTGCTGGGCGGAGATCGCTTTGTGACGCAGCAGCTGAACAAGATGAAGTCTCGGGGGTCAGTGGAGGCCGTGGTTGACCTGTGGGACCGGCTTCCAGTCTTGGGCCGAGGAGCTTTGATGAGTCCGAGACGGATCGTCATTGGGGACTAGATTGTACGAGTTTATCGAGTGCACGAGGGGATTGGTTAAGTTCTCCAAGAGCAAGGGCACGATCTTTGCTTTGGCTCGGCCTTGGTGGGACGCGATCCACACATTTCATTTCTTACGAGGTGAGGCCACGGTCACACCCTCCGATTATGCCGCGATCACGGGCTGTCCTTTAAAGGACGGAGCATTGAGTGGAGAGACGGCTACGATGACACTGGAGGCTGCGGGGATCTTCTGGGCTTTACCCCCATTCCCAAAAAGGGGATGGGTATGGAGTATGCCGTGGTCCATGGGAAGATCGTGGAGAGCATCGAGAATTACGAGGCTGGTGATGAGAGAGTGGTTGCAGTGCAGATTGCTAGGGCTTTCTTGTGGTTTGCCTTTTCGAGCACACTTTTTGGACATGCCAAGGGGACAGCGATGTTTGCTTTGCTGAGGACGTTGGAGGATGTGGAAATGGCTGGGGAGGTGTCTTGGGGAGAGGCAGGGCTGGCAGAGCTATATTTTGCTCTGGATCGGTATAGCCGGAAGGCTGTCAGCTCTCTGACATGCTTCGAGTTCCCTCTGGAGGTATAAGCTTCTGCTTTTCTTTTTTTTTCTTTCTTTTCCTTAAGCACGCACTGTTCTTTTCGCACTTGATTGATGAGATCTTTCTCTTTCGCAGGTATGGGCTCTGGAGTTTTTTCATGTCACGATGTGGCGGCAGCCGGCGGAGCATGTCGGGGCATATTCGGCCATGCTCTCCTAGAGCAAGCATGCTCGGGAGAAGATAGGTTCTAAGGGGCGCACGACCCTTAAGTACAGGGAGTGTCTACCTTTGATGAGGGCTGAGACAGATGAGGGGATGGTTTTCTACCCCTGGGGCCGCTTCGACGTGGAGCAGCTGAAGGGTGCCGAGAGATGGACTGTGCAGCGGAGGATTTTGAGGGGCTTGACCTGCGACGTGTATTATCTGGGGGAGAGAGTGACGCGCCAGCATGGCGAGGGTGCGCCTCTGATGGCACCGGTAGAGCCTCCTGCCGACATGATGCATCCGAGTGAGAGATCGGAGACCTGGGGCGATTATCGAGGTGGCTAGCACTTCTCGACGTTTGTGGCGATTGAGGAGTATTCGCGATTTATCTTGAGGAGGCTGAGGATGCCCCAGGTTCTTGAGAGAGAGGGTTTAGGGATTGTGCGATACCCCCGGACGGACTTCTCATATGTCCGGGATGGGGTTAGATTGAGGTGCGAGATCCCTCAACACAGGCGGGTCCCATGAGCTTTCCGGCCTCGTCCGGATATGAAGGTACGGGTTTCTCTTTCTTCCTCTTTTTTTTTTGTCTTTTCCTTTTTTCGCATCAATTATTATTGACGCTTTTGTTCCCGTGCAGTTCCCGGCTGTGGTGGTGGAGAAGCTGACGAAGCAGGTGATTGGGGCCAAGAGGTTCATTAGGAGGATGGTTGCTTGTGGGGCTCCTCAGGCCAGAGCGAGGCGGGCACGGCGGCACTTGTGGAGCGGGAGACTTCCCTATTGCTTCGGAGCATTCTACCGAGACTCCTCTCTCTCCTCTCATAGATCCCGGCATGGAGAAGCGCCTCGGACCACGTCATTCTCGGAGATTTGCATGGCGGGGACATGTTTGGCATCATGGTGGCTCTTCTTCACATGTCCGAGGAGTCAGACGCGTTCACGTTCGGATATGACTTCTTTGCCGATCTCGGCTTGCCTTATCGCGGCGTTCGGTTGATCCAATCGAGCCTCTCTCTCTGGAGACGAGGATGACTCAGAGCCCGAGACATTCATGGCTACTGAGGAGGCGGGCCCGAGCCGCAAGAGGATCGGGGGAAAGGGCCGGCCATGAGGATTCTAGCCCGACTATCTTTGATTCCTGAGATTGTACCTATTTAGACAGATACACTTTATTTTCATGCACACATTTTTTTTGTTGTTTTTTTTTTTTTGGAATGTAATAATCTGCTTTTTTTTTATTATGAATGCAATGTTGCATGAGTCCGGGTTTCTTGGCTAGGGTGCGAATGTATGGTATGTGAAGCTGTTTGGGCGGGCTTTGCACGAGTTTCGAGCGGCGGGATGAAATATTCCTCCGTGGTGCAGCAGTTTGAACTGCTGCAGATTTTTTTCTGATGGTGGCACTTATGTCCGCGCGGATGGGACAGTTTTCTGACACTGTCCTTTAATTTTGCTCTAGATCTGATTTTCCTTTATTTCAAATTCAAACACCTTCTTCAACCACCAGTTCAAACAGCCATTTTCGGGGAGAAGGAGAGAAAATCCATGGAGAGAATTGTGAGCATGCAAAATCCATCCAAATTATCCCAAAATTCTCAAATGTCATTCTTCACCAAGTTTAAGGAGTGGTGTCGGGAGATTATGCACGCGAGGAGGTCATTCTTTGAAGAAAGGTACAAGATACGATGCTTGTGGTCTCTTAAGGAATTGATTCCGGATTATGATCTTTTGAGAGCTTCTTCCTCATTTTGGGACACTAGAAGGCATGTTTTTTGCTTCTCTTACAATGAAATGGTCCCGACTGTTGAAGAATTTCGGGCTTTGCTCGGTGGTCCCGAGGTGGAGGAGATTGCGATTCCTTTGCCCGGAGGAGCCTCTTTCGTTGATAGGTTGTGCAACCTTCTTCATCTTTCCCCGGGGGAAGCACAAGGTATGCTCCGTGGTCCCGATCACTTTGACATTTCTGGTCTTCCTGATAGATTTAGGGGCTTAGGCTTGGTGGATGATGCCTATTGGGATGCTTTTGCACTTTGCATGTTTGGTACCTTGTTCATGGTTTATTCCTTTGGAATTTGTCATCGGGCTCTGCTGGATGTAGTGGTTCACTGTCGCTTGGGCAGAGATGTTGTACCTTTGATCCTGGGGGAGACCTTTCATGCTCTCGACAGGTTAGCTACCGGGAGGCGGTACATGCACGGGGGCAGCCCGTTTCTCTTGACCCTGTGGCTGATGGAGCGCCTGGGGGTTCTTCGCGAGACTTCGGATATGATCAAGCCTTGGACATTTGCCAGGAGAGGGGTTACGGTGGATTTTGATGATCAGGGCTCGTGGGAGCGTTGGATGGCTGGTCGCCAGACTGAAGATATCAGATGGTTGATGCCTCATTGGCGGGTGGAGACTCGGAGAGTACTTCAGGATGGATCTCCCGTGGTTATGCTTCCGGGGCTTTCTCAGTCCAGCTTTTACATTCCGGCTCTGGTTCTGAGATAGTTTGGCTTGGAGCAGGTTCCTTTGGAGGACTTTGATGATATAGCCATTAGGGTGGTGGCTCTTGCTTCTATGGATGATCCTTCTGTGTTCCCATTTCTTTCCCGAGTATGGAGGTATGACGTCTTCCCCCCTCGGGTTATCCTCAGGCGTCCGAGAGCTGTGTTTCTGACCACTTGGTACTTGGATTGGTACGAGAGGCATTTGGGAGAGACTCAGATGGCTATTTTGAGACGGCGTGAGGCCATTGTGGGTGCGAAGGACCTGACAGTTTCGGAGAGGAGGAGGGCCGAGGCGAGGGCCAACCCTTATGACAGGAGCGGAGATGTTGTGATCGACTATGAAGCTTATGTCAAGAGACAGGAGAAGAGGAATCCTACGTTACCAGCTCGGCTACAAGAGATGAGAGATGGCCCAGGGCTACTAAGGCCACGACAGAGGCTGGTTTGATAGATCCTGTTCCTACACCAGAGCTTGGTAGGAGGAAGACCGACATTTTTCCTGTCCAGAGGAAGAAGACCCGAAGGGGGAAGAAGAGAGGAGAAGCCAGTACGAGCGGCTTAGAGTGACCTTGAGGTTTCCGAGTATCCCTTTCTTGTCGTAGCAGACACATTAGTTTGATTATATATCTTAGTTTCTCTTAGCAGGTTGTCAGTTTGTAGGAATGAACCGAGCTTAGACTCATCAAAGAGGTTTTAACTGTAATGAATATGTGAATTGCTTTAGAGTTTTTCGAGACGCTTTCATGGTTTGACAAAGTATGTCTTTTATTTATGTTTTAGACCGAACCGTTTTCGGCTGCCTACGTTCCCTTCGAACAAAAGGGCTCAGGTCTTCGTAGTTCGACGGTTAATTTTTTGTTTTTTTTTTTGGTGAAACCTGTTTTTACCTAGGCTGCCCTTTTCGGGTTTTCAACCTAGTTGGGTATTACTCTTTTAGCACTCCTTTTTTATATATATATATATATATTTTTTGTTTTTTTTTGACTCAGTGTTTTACGCGTAGTATCTGCGCAGCTTGTCACCATTCACTGGGTGTACAAAAGGATTTCCGTCGAGGTCTGCGAGTTGCATGGCTCTTCCGGAGAAGATCTTCTGGACGATATATGGCCCGACCCAGACGGGCTCCCATTTGCCAAGCGGGTTGATACGGACTGGGGGCTTCTCTTTCAAAACGAGATCACCTTCCCTGATCTCCCGATGCTTTACTTTCTTGTCGAAGGCTCTGGCCATTCTCCCTTGGTAAGCTCGGATATGTTCCATTGATTTCAATCGGCGTTCATCTAGCAGGGCCAGCTCATCATGGCGACTTTGAAGCCATTCGACCTTGTTGATTTGACTTTCCAATAGCACTCGGAGTGAGGGGATTTCTAGCTCGATTGGGAGTACGGCTTCCATTCCGTAGGTGAGAGCAAATGGTGTTTCCCCGGTTGCCGTTCTGACGGATGTTCTGTAGCCCCAGAGAGCAAGGTGAAGCTTCTCGGGCCAATCTCGACCTCGGACAGCCATTTTCCGAATGATGTTTTCCAAGGTCTTGTTTGCTGCCTCAACGGCTCCGTTAGTTTGGGGCCTGTAGGGAGATGACTTGTGACGGGTTATTCTGAACTCTGCTGCGGCTGTCGCATTCCCCTTCGAAGTGGGATCCATTATCTGAGATGATTTCGGCCGGCAACCCGTATCTGCATATGATGTTTTCTTTGATGAAGAGGGCTACTTTCCTTGAGTTGAGGACCTTGTAGGATTTTGTAGGGCATCCTTTTCAGTTCCTTCAAAGAAACTACCAATCTGCGTCTCTTTAGGCTCTTCCGCAGTTCCCAAATTCACACTTGACAAAATCTCTTCGGCAGCTTGGGCTCGATTTTCCTCTTTCCGAACAACCTGCTTAAAGATTTTGTTCTCTTCTTTTTTTATTTAATATGTCTTCTTCTTCATCTAATGAATTATTATTAAATGTTTTTTTTTTTAAAATTATTAGTTAATTTATCATTAGTTAAAGTGGCAATCAAGGGATACTCAGAAAGGTTCGTCATTTCATTAAGAACGAAAGGAAATATAGTCTTGGCTACAATTTCGTAGTCTTCAGGCGTAAGGCTGTCGGACGACTCTAGAGACTCGACCTTGACAATGAGAGACTTGGAGGAATCTACCTAGATTGACACAAAGGGACGGGAGACCAATCCAAGTTTCATGATCATTTCCTCCTTGGTCGCGGACGGGCCTGAGAAAGTTTCCCAATTCTTCAGTGGCATTGCTGTCAGCGGCCTCATGACTCGGGAATTGCATTGTTTCTTTTCTCCCTTCTCGATTATTGCTACCATCTCTTTGACTGTACTGAGATCAATCAGGTCCGGCACTTGAACTTCTTCCCTGAATAACTGCTGCATAATCGGACCATCCCAATCATCTGAAAAGACTTCCGTAGCTTTAGCTTTCGGCATTGTCAGCTCAAACTCAGGCTTTGGGCCTTCCTGGGCAGTAGGAATTGTGGTAGTAAGCCTCTCGAACTGCTCTACCAGGTTGGGCACGCCTCTGAAAGTATACTCACTCTTCATGGTAGTGGTAGCCCCGGGTATCTTGGGTAGGTCCAGAAACACTCTACGGACCGGGTTAGCTTTGGATCCCCTGAACTTGTTGAGGCTATCCTGTAGCTTCAGCCACCCTTCTGTAGGAGTGGGATCTTTGACTGTGACATTACCCGGTTGTGTGGGACCCTTTATAAAGTAGTCAGCCAAATTAGGACTGAAAGGGAGGGATTTAGGACCGTTGGAGGGGGCCCTTCCTGTGATAGCTTCTTTCCTTTGTAGAGCAAATTCTTTTTCTTTCGCGGTGTCCACTGAGGTGGCCTCATATCCCAGGCCGTGGCGAGTTTTCTGTCCTTTCACCTCGATGAGTTTGTGAGTTCCTTGTTGGTGCTTCCCTAGACCGAGGCCAGGTAGATAGCTCATCTTCCTCATCATTTTCAAGACCGGAGAGATTTTGTCCCGAGTGATTGTCAGATCTACGTTGCAAACTTGGGCCTTAGGAGGCTCGACCGTGAAGCCTGTTAGCATGAGACCTTCCTCATCATGTTTGATTTCCAGAATAGGTATTCCACTTGTATCCGTGCCCTCTAAGGTGACTAGATCCCCGTAAATGGTTGTCAAATCCCCATCCGAGACAAACTTGACACATTGATGGAGGCTCGAAGCGACCCCTTTGACTGATGCGGCCAAGGTCTTCCCAATAAGGCATTAAAAGTGATCGGAATATCGATAACCTGGAATTCCACAGTATCAATTTCTTGCCAAACCAGAGGTCCAAAGTAGCAACTCCAAGGGTGCTCGAGATGTCGAATCATACGCCTTGATTGTGAGGGAAGAAGGCTTCAAATCTCTAGTCTTGATGTCAAGCGGGCTCATGATCTTTGCTTAGGGAGAATATTCATTCCGGACCCATTGTCAATCAAAACCCGAGGGAGCGCCGTTCATCCAATTTGGTGTGATGAAGAGGGGTTCGTTGTAATTGGACCCAAATTGAGGGAGATCAAGATCCGTGAAAGTGATTATGTTCCCATAGTGGATGTTTCCAATCAGTTGTACTACGTCATCGGGAGTAGCGTCAATAGGGACCAAGGTGGGGCCAGGCTTTTTTCCAGTTTTAGCTTATGGGGATAAGACGAGGTGAGTAGAGACCATAGAGAGATGTTGGCACATTAATGCCTTCAGCCCAGGTGAGCACGGGGTCCTCTTTCTCGATGTCAGGAGCTTCGGTTGTCTGGGCATAGGGGAGGCGATCTTCTTTCGGTGCCTGGTCTGCTACCTTCTTATCTGTCTTGGGGTTCCCCTGGTAGATCTACCCGGATCGGGTCAACAGGTTGACTTCCTCATCGGTCGCTTCTTGACTAGATTTCTTCAATCTTTGCTAAGGTCAATCTGGGAGCCTTTTTGGATATCGGCCATCATGGTTTTGGCCGAGTCTCAGCGACTGGTGAGGGCCGAGCTTGAGCCGTACCGGCACCTTCTGGCGGCCCTTATAACTGCTTCCCAAGTAATAGGCTTTTGAGTCTGGGGTTGTGTTGTTGCCCCCTGGATGGCCCACAGAGCTAGGGCATCCTCCGATTCGCCCTTATAGCCTGCATTGCCCATGGTTATCATACAATAGGAATTGCTATTTTCGTGGTCGGCGGTTTTCGATTTCATCCCGGTATAGTGCGGCCACTCTGGTTCCTTTACGTAATACTCGTGGCTGGAGATGATTATAGCACTCTGTGTGGGAGGTGCATCCGGTATCATGCCGGTTTCCAGGACTTCCCTGAGAGCTGAAATACATTCGGGGAAGGTGACCTCTTCTTGGGTAACCCTGACAAGGAGTATCACCTTGTTTTGGGGCGGATTTGATCTGACCATGGTTATTTTCTCGTTGGGGAGGATGGGAGTCAGTCTCCCTCTCTCTAACAAATCTTCAACTATCAGTCTAGATCGGGTGCCTGAAAACCCTTTCCCCAAAGCATGGTAGGCAGTGTTGAACTCTAAGACATCCACGTGCTCAGCCCCAGGAAATTTCATATCTTTCATGTCCTCGGTTTCGTATTCGTCTTCCGAAGTTTCTTCGATCTTTGGAGTGTCCGGACATTGGCCACAAATACATCTTACGAGTGACACTTCGTGGGGGCCCATCCCCATCGGTATTTGACCCGCATTTTCTGGTGGTCCTTCATCGTCGCTTGCTGACAACCAACCATTATGTCCGGCTCCCATGATATCATTTCCGGCATGATTGTTCCAGATTGATTCCGGATCTGGGGCCTCAGCTGACTCTTCGCTCTCGTTATCATCATCGTCATCGCTGTCATCGGAATCATCTTCCCATACTACTGGGACTTCGGCTGAGAGGGAACGCCGATCAAACCCGTTAGGGGAATATGGGTGCGTGCAACCGCAGAAATTGTCATATGTCCCCATTCCTGGAAGTGGTAATTGCGATTCAGCTTCTCCTCCCAGAAACTGCGGGGAAGAGTGAGAGGGGTGGCACGTATTTGACTCCGGGCGGGATATAGAAGGAATCCTCCTCCTCGATTCTTCGCGCCTGTTCTCGGGATCATATTCAGCCTCTCCCAAAACCAACTTGCAGAAGTGTACTAGCTCCAGATGCTCTTCGGCCTCTTTGCTGATAAGCCCCAGTACAGGCGCCCGCCTGAAGCTTTCTTGCTCGATCCTTCTCGATTGTTCTAACCATCTTGTGTAAATGGTTTTCTCATGTTTTGACCGAAACAGCCCCAGTTCTTTAGTATTATTGTTAATATTATGTGTCCATTTTTATATACTTTATTTCTTATATTAGGATAAAATGATAGAGAAATTAAATAAAGAACTTTAGGAGAAAATAAAAATAGGAATTTGATAAATAGTAAGAGGAGGTTAAAATGGGTAAAATAAATAAAGGAAAGAAGTAAAGGGTTTAAGTGTAGATTGGGGAAAGCCTCATTTAATTGGGAGTGAGGGGGGGGGGGCATACCCTTGAATCTCTCCCCATACTCCTTCATGCCTTTTTCCCTCACCCTTCATTATTAACCTCCCCATCTCTTATTCTTCATCTTTCTCCTTCATTTCCTCTTACTTCCTCCTAGCAAAAAAATCCCCCATGGAAACCTCCTTCCAATATCTTCCTTCCAAAAATGGTAGTTAATCCAATCCTTCTCCATTTTATGATCCGGGTGTACTTCCATGTTCGTAGAGGCAAGGGGAATACATCAAGCTAGACAAATCATGGTTTCATCTCATATTACTAAGTAAGTTATTATGACTTCTTTCTAATAATTGCCCACTTTATGTGTTAATTAATCTCTTGTTGAAAGAAGATGATTTTTGGTATTTTGAATAATGATATTTGAGTTGGAATTGATCTTAAGTTGTAAATTTGTGATCTAAGTTGAAAGAAGAGTGGTATAGAGTAATTGGGAAAATTAATGGTTTAAGAGTAAGGATTTAATGTGGGTTTGGCCAAGTATTAGAGTTAGGAAGTGAATTATTATGATATTTCCTTTCTTTAAATGCTCATGAAATAATTATTGTGTTATTGTTGTTATAATGGTTATTTGATACTTTGGAAATCTTCTTGGAGTTGATAAATTGGTTAATGATAAAGAATGATGTTGTTGTTAAGGAAGTTGATCAAGAATGTAAGAAAATGGGTTGAGTTAGATTAAGATGGTAGATCTTGAAAAATGATAGTAAAATGGGTGGAAAACCAAGTGATAATGATTTATGTTAGGATATGATATCTTGGGTTTAAATGATTTAGGATGAAGTTGTGAAGTGAGAAAAGTCCTTTTGGTGTTCATAAAATAAGAGAGATGGATGAAAGGGAAAAGAAAATAGGTTCAAGGGGGTTAGAATTCTGGGCAAGGGCTGAATCGGCTCTTGGGCGGTCGCCCATTGTAAGTGCTCCAATTTGAGCTTGTTAGAATTTTCGTTAGAAAATTAACGAAAGTTATAACATTTCTAACAATTCCTAACTATCCTAACATTTCTAACAAAGTGAGGGTAAAATGGGCATTGTTATTTAAGGTTAAACCTTAAAAAGAATCTCAAAAAGCAAAACAAAAGAAGAAAACCAAAAATGGCAATGGCTGGAACATAATCTGGCTGTTTAATTTGAATTTTGAAAAGATTATTCCTTGTGTCCAAAGCCTGAAGCTGCATTTAATGAACAGTGCACGCTGAGGTTCCTGTCCGCGCGGATGACTTTGCAATTTCAGGAGGGCTATAAATTGAGCCCTCCAGTCACAAAAATAAGAAGGAAGAACACAAATGCAACGAACCTCTGGCGAAATATAGAGAGAAAACAGTGAGAATTCTTCAAGAATTGTCACCTTTTTCTCTCCAATCTTTCCCAACTCATACTCATCCATTCACTCTCATATTCAAGCCTTAAACACTCATACACTCAAGCCAAACACTCAAGAACACAAGGAAGATTGGTAAACCCTCCTCTTCCTAACCCTAAATCTCATCCATGCATGCATCTTCAAACTACAAAATGTAGTTCTTTCATCTTCTTTCTTTAGATCTAAGAAGATCACCATGGAAGACCATCTCCATGGATGATCTTCTACAAAGATCAACATTATTTTCAAAGCTTTTCTTTCTTACTTGCAAAAATGCACTTTCAAAACCCTAAAAAACCATTTTCAAGCACTAAATCTTGATTTCAAAGGGTAAAATCCCCCTCCCCAAGCAAATGAAATGCTTAGTCCTAATGTACCCCAAGGATGGTTTGGTATAGTTGATTCACCACTAAAATGTCTAGTGATCACTAACCAAAACCTAGGGAAATGGGGACAAGCATGGATGCAAAACCCCCCTTAAAATCATATTTTCTTTCTTGAGAAGTTGCTGTCCAGTAGCAATTTTCTCAGACCTCAGTCCATGGTCTTAATTTTTGGACACAGATGAACTTGGAATTTGGTGTTAACTACAAAACACTTTTTGTAGCCAACATCCAGAGCTTTCCAGACATATTTTTACCTTATTTTTTGGGTGAGTAAAGCTCCTCTTTTCAATTTTTCTTTCAGAGGCTAGTTCATCGGCTTCTGGGAATCCAGATTTCATATCTGAGGTTTCCAGAAGGTTTTGACCCCTCAAATCTTCTCCAAAATGGAAATTTATTTCACACAAAGTTTATTCAAGGAGTCTAGAGAAACTTTCATTCTCTGAGTTCATCCATATTATGAAGTTTTAGGACCCTTGAATCCATTTCAAAATCAGGTGTCTGCTGCCATTTCCTTCTGGCAGAAGTGACTTCTCAACTTCAAAAGGTTTTTTGAGTACCAAACCTCTAACCAAAAATTCTCCAAAAAATCATGGGATCAGTTTAAAGTCTTAAAAAGACATCCCAATTTTTACTTTTTTCAGTTTCAACTTACTTTGGCCAAAACACACACACACACACACACACAAATGATTTTCAGCTTGGAAGACTCGTTTTACGGCGCGTCGGAGTGCACACTAACGTCCTTCCCGACGCGTAACATGACCTCCGAACCTAAATCTCTGATCTCGGGCTTTTTTCAAAGTTTTGGCCCTTCAAAATTAAAATGGCGTGGCGACTCCGTTTTTTCCGGTTTTATTTGGTTTTTCAAAGAAACGCAAAATCAATTTTTCCCGCGAAAAGGCAACACATCGTTACGGTGGCGACTCCATGGGGACTAAGCTTTTTTTTATAAAAAAAAATGGTATTCGGTATATTGGTGGAAACCATTAAATTTCCCGTTATCGCCTCCTAACACGAGTCGGGGATAAATTGTGGTCTAACAATCCCACGTACCGGTATCACCGTTTTCAAAAAAAAAAGCTTTTGAGGGTCAAGCTTCCGTCCCGGTTTCGAAAATCACTTTTGTGTGTGCGTTGATTTTTTGCACAGTTTTCATGTTGTTTTGGCCGCCTCGGAGAAAGTCAAAATTTTGACTGTCGGAATAATGTCCCTAACTGTCGGAATTTTCGTGCCTTCGTGCTTATGTGCTCATAAAAAAAAATCAAAAAAAAAAAGGATTTTCAAAAAAAAAAGAAAATTTCCAAAAAAAATCATGCATCATATTTTTAAGACACATAAAAAAATCTCTATTTTACTCGAGAAAAGAATATAGGCTGCTGCTTGCACACTACGCGCACGTGACCGTACACCCGCACACTACGTCCTTAACAGGGAAATCCTTATCGCGGTCCGTTTGGTCTTATTACGCCTCTCGGATGAGCACAGGACTACCCAAACATCCCATGGAGCCTCGTGTCGACCATGCACTTGTCCGTGACACACTTTGTCCGAGACCCGGTTGGTTTTTAGTCTGGCTCTGTGTCATGCCTGTCCGTGTATAGACCTTTCCTTTCAAGCCTTTGTCGGCATACCGACTCAATATCTCTCGGGTCCCTAATCGGTCGCTAATCGGTCGAAGTTACGCGGTTTTCCGCCGCAGACTTTGACCAAGATATTGACCGGCGCCTTGACTTCGGGGCTTGGCGGCACAAATTATACATCGACTCCCGGCATTGACCTTTGGGCGAGTCATCAAGGATTAACGGTTATTCCATGCCTAATTACGGCTTAGCGACGACAAGTCAAGATCAATAGCGGACATTTATCGGTCAAATCATGCCGACTTTTCGTCGAGCCTCGGACACGATCTTGACTTTAACGTCGGCTTTGTCCGTAATTTACATCGAATGCTCGTTAAGACTCGATTACCCGCCGTACTTCTAGGATCATTTTCTTTCGGCCGGTGGGACCCGCTTGCCCTATAGGACCCTCGCCAGCGTCAGCCCACCCTGGGAGGTCGAAATACGGGTGGAATACGAGGGGCTTATAGACGTAGTGACGGGGCCCACTGATCCGGGAATCGAGTAGTTTGCGAAAAAGAAGAGCAATCTTTTCCCAACCAGATTAGGACAGTTAATAAAACATGTTTTTAAAAAGTAAACGTGAACAAATAAGCTCGCATGTTGCATTGAGCCTAAAGTCCGAAACACCTACCCTCCTTCCATTCCCGCAGATGACATACGAACCTTCATGTCCTTTCCCCGCATGACTCCGCACTGAAAGCTTGGTT
>JAFEMH010007070.1:0-102854 GCA_022495995.1 Adenophora triphylla var. japonica
AACCACATAGTTATACAGGGTTTTGACAAAGAAATATATCCTATCCAATGTTATCTGACAGCCAAGATAACATTGGATATTGGACAGCCATGACTCTTCTGCACAACCTTTATATCAACTGGACAGCAATGATGTAATGATCAAACACCAAGACAAATCACATAAATCAATGTATTCATGTACAAAGGATCATTACATAATCATCCAACACAAATCCCTATCTCCTAAACCTGCAAACACTAAAGACTTAGCCTGACAGCTAAGGTTCTCAACAGCAGAGGTCTCAACCCTCTGACAGCTATGATCTTCAACATCAGCAGCAGTGAAGTATTCCTGTGATGATCAAGATGTGCCTTGCCCAATCTCTCCATACAGATGTTGCCAGCTCATCTCCATGAAGATTACATAAAATGGTTGCAGATTACAGCCTGTTATTATCCAGTCATCAAGGCTCTAAATGCAAACACTATTCCACCCATTTGCATTTACTCCTTTGTCTCCTCCAATGGCTATATTCCAGCCTATAAAAGGAAACCCTCAAGACTGAAGAAAACACCCCCAACACACACAACTTTTACAACCTCAACTTCAACCTTTCCACACCTGCAAACCCTGCAACCAACATTCAAACAATCTGAGACACTTGTAACTGAATTCAGGTGTATAAACTATTTTGTAAACCACTTAAGACTGACTTTAAGTGGGAATTGTAATTTGCTTCGTAACAAGCAAAAATCCCTAATAGACTGTACTTATTAGGAAGAGGAAGTTCAAGGAATTTGCCTAACCAATCCTTTGTAAATCTTAAAGGGAACTAGATTTAAGTGGATTGATCTCACTTGTCAAGGTTGAGAGTGAGGGTGGACGTAGGAGGAGTGAACTCTGAACCACCTTAAAATTCCTTGTGTTCAATTGGTATTATCACACAACACACACACACATCTACACACACATACACTATTCACTTGTCTTTACATTATTTCAACACTTATTATTCCGCTGCACATTTAACACTTGTCTTTAAAACCAGTTAATATCTGTCATCTAAGATTTCACCTCAGCTGTCAAATCTTAACTGCCTAACCTTTTAATTTGATTAAAGCAAACAGGACCTTTCAATTGGTATCAGAGCTTGTCTTCACCTACAAAAGTCTAACAACTTGTGAAGGATCAATTCTCAACCCACCATACCTCAACCAAGAAAAAATAATGAGAAAGATATCCCACACATTGATGACTGTGGATCCTTTGAAATATATGCATCAAAAATTAAAACCTACCTTGATGCAAACAACATCTGGAACTAGTATGCCCTTGAAAATGAAGTCACATGCCCTGTCTCTCTAGATTCAAATGGTGGGCCCAGTAAAAATAAATTCCTAGAATTCTGGACAAATTCAGAAAGGCAACTTGTTAGTGCTAATCTTAAAGTAAAAAATATACTCCAAAAGAGTGTAAATGACTCCCTAGCACAAGAAATTGCCAAAGAGCCAACTGCAAAGGCTGCATGGGAACTTATCCATACCAAATTCCAGAAACACACCAGTGTTAGAACACAAAACCTATACAACCTTTCTTAGACAACTTGACAACTTCAAGTTCTACCCTGGTGAAAAAGTGAGTGATGCAAAACCAAGATTTGAAGATCTTGTCAGATCCATTGCTGATCATGGAAAAACCTTTGAGAATCAAGATTTATGTCTCAAAATATATTCCAACCTTCCTCAAGAATATGAGAAGGTAGCCCTACCAATAAGAGAAGGTGCAGAATGGAGCACCATGACTGTTGAACAATACTTTGGAAAGCTTGAAACTTATGAACTAGAAGGAATGATAAAACTTCAACCAGTTCCCTCCATCTCTCAAACTCTTGCCTTAGCTGCCCAAGAAACCACTCATAAACCCATCACCCAACAAGACATTGATTCCATGGTTCTCAATTCCCTTCAGAAAGTTAGCCTACCCTCAAATAACCTATCTCAAGGAGACCTTCCAAGTCTCATATCCATGGCTGTCAGAAATACCCTGAGAGCACATAAAAAGTCATTTGAGAAAAGCTATAGCCCATCTACCTCTGAACAAGAAAGCCATAAAAAGAAAGTTGAATGCTTCAGCTGTAAGAAGCCTGGTCACTACTCATCTGAGTGCCCTGAACCAAGGAAACCCAAAGACAATCAGACAGCTAAGAAGTTCTCACACTCCAAGGAGATCATCCACAGTTCAAGATGTAGCTGTTACAACTGCACAAAGAAGAAGAATGAGAAGAACAAAGAGCAAGTGCTGATTGCTGACTCATCTAAATTCAGTGATGAGGAATTTGATTTCAGTGATTCTGAAAGTGAAGGAGAAGAAGCAATGATATGCCTAATGGCTGGAGATGATGAAGATTCAGACAATGAAGAAGACCTTGAAGCCTTAGATGTTGCTGAAGAACTAAAGAAGGTACCTCAGTTTAACTCATTAAATAATGAAGAATTTAAACAATTAGTTAGTACTCTTTTAATTCAAATAAAAAGACACCAAACTAGCTTTGCTTCATTGCTCACTGATAATCTATCCCAAAGTAAAACCATTGATAGCTTTGAAAGAGCCAACCAAGGACTGAAAGTTCAAAACCTCATGCTTGAAAAAGCTAATGAAGAGCTGACAGCTATGAATTCCAAACTTCTGGAAACCAACCAAATAAACATCAATCTTGAAAAGGAAAATGAATCCCTTAGAAAGAAGTTTGAGTCCTGGAACAATTCTGGAAAAGCTTTGACTCTTTTTAGCTACAACCAAAGACACCCAGGTGACAAATCAGGGATTGGAGCCAATAATCCTACTATGAAAACCTATACCCCTCTCACTGATGAAAGGGCTATTGACAAGATGGTTCTTGAAAGAATGAACTATGTCAAAGCCCAAGAAAATGTCTATCCTATTCAAACCAAGGAAGATTTCAAGAAAAAGGGAAAAATGGATGAAACTAGCTCCAGCCACAATGATGAAACAATTCAAGCTAGCCCCTCTTGCACTGATGAAACTCATACTGCTAGCCCAAGTCAATCCAAAGGTAAAGAAAAACAAGCAAACAAAGGCAATAAAGGCAATTACATTTGGCAAAAAAAGGAATCAAGGAGAAAGTGAAGAAAAATCAGCACAAGACCACTGGACAGCAGAGGTCTCCCAAACAGCCAAGATTCCCCAGACAGCCAAGACATGATGGACAGCAGAGATCTCCCAGACAGCAAAGATTCTACAACCACCATTCATATACCAAACAACAAAGACCCAACTGGCCATACTCAAATGGAAGAAGTCATGCCAGTCAAAATACTTCCCCTAGATCAGCTCACTCAAACAGCTCCCAAAACCATACTCAGTTTCACAACCAAAGCCAATTCTTTTCTCCCAACCAGTTTCCTCACCAATCCCAACCTATTGCTCCTATACCCTATATGTTGCAAATCATGGGATATTATAATGCCCTAAACCAGTATTTTGGAAAGAGGGCAATGAACAAAGCTAGGGTACCAAAGAAATTCTAATCCTTTGGACCAAAAAGAATAAAGGGTACCATAAATTTATTTTTATGTTTTGTAGGAACCTAGGAAAGGAATATGGTACTTGGACAGTGGATGCAGCAGGCACATGACCTTCAACAAGGAGTGGTTGCAACAATATGTCCCTAAAAATGGTCCAAATGTAACTATTGGTGATAACTCTCAAGCCAAAGTCAAAGGATCAGGAAACCTTGTTACTAAAGACATTATTTTCACTAATGTGTCTTATGTAGAGGGTCTCAAGCACAATTTGATTAGCCTTAGTCAGATTTGTGATAGGGATATCATGTTGTATGTTCCAAAAACCACTGCACTGTCAAAGATGTCAACAACAAATCAATTCTCACTGGAATCAGAAAAGGCAACCTCTACTGTCTAAACCTGGATGTTGTGGAATCATCAGATGCCCATTGCCTGCTCTCATATAGTCAATCTGATATGTCATGGCTATGGCACAAAAGATTGGCTCACCTAAACCTCAAAAGTATCTCCAAATTAGCCAATTCAAACCTAGTAAAAGGCCTACCCAAAATACCCTTCAAAAAGGACAAATTGTGCAAAGCCTGTCAATGTGGAAAGCAAAAGAAAACCTCCTTCACTGCCAAAACCAGATTAGATACCACAAAACCCCTTCAATTACTCCACATGGATCTTTTTGGACCAATCAGAACCAGATCTCTTGGTGGAAAGAGATACTCTCTTGTTGTAGTTGATGACTACACTAGATTTACTTGGATCATCCTTCTTGAATCCAAAAGAGATACCTTGGAACAACTAGTCAAACTGTTCAACAAAATTCAAAACCAAAAGGGTTTATCCATCATCAAAATCAGATCTGATCATGGTAAGGAATTTGAAAACACAGGTATTGAAGAATATTGTGATCAAAAAGGGATTGAGCACAACTTCTCTGCCCCTAGAACACCACAGCAAAATGGAGTTGCTGAGAGAAAGAACAGAACAATTTGTGAAGCAGCTAGAACTATACTGTCAGAAAACAACCTTCCTAAGTATTTTTGGGGAGAAGCAGTCACCACTGCTGTGTATGTTCAGAATAAGACCCTCATCAACAAGTTTCACTCCAAGACTCCCTATGAGCTATGGAATAGGAGAACACCAACCATTTCATACTTCCATGGCTTTGGAAGTAGATGCTTCATTCACAACAATGGGAAAAGGAACCTTGACAAATTTGACTCCAAAAGTGATGAAGGAATCTTCCTTGGATACTCCAATACTAGCAAAGCCTACAAAGTATATAACAAAAGGATACTTGTTGTAGAAGAATCAATCGATGTTGACTTTGATGAAAATAATGATCAAAGTCATACTGAGCTATGTGATTTTGATGAAGCTGTTGGAAACTCAGACAATCTTCCTGAAGTGTCTCCTGTTCATTACCCCTCAAGCCTTATTCCTGAAGAAGATTCACCTTCCCTACCTTACATGGTGCCCAAAGACACCAATCAACAACTTATTGGGTCTGACAGCCAAGAATCCCTTCCCAACAGCAAAGGTGCATCTGACAGCTATGATGCACCTAACAGCTTACCTTCATCCAGCCATCAAAATCTTCTTAAAAATGACCCCATCCAACCTTGCTGCAACACAAATCCTTCAATTCCTCAACCTGAAACCATTACCCATACCATCCCTCCAAATAAAAACATTTTTATTGACCTTCCAATACATAAGATGGACATTCCTCCAAACATGCCTGTTTATGACTCTTTAATGAGTGCCTTCATCTCTCAAATTGAACCCAAGAAGATCAATGAAGCCCTTCAAGACCCAGATTGGATTGAAGCAATGGAAGAAGAACTGGAACAATTTGAAAGAAATAAAGTTTGGAAGCTTGTTCCCAAACCTAAAAACCAAACTGTCATTGGAACAAGATGGGTTTTTAGAAATAAGATGAATGAAGAAGGTCTGGTGGTAAGGAACAAAGCCAGATTAGTTGCTCAAGGGTACAGACAAGAAGAAGGAATTGACTATGATGAAACATTTGCACCTGTTGCAAGACTGGAAGCTATAAGGCTATTCCTTGCCTATGCTTCATTCAAGAAGATGAAAGTGTTCCAAATGGATGTCAAAAGTGCCTTCCTAAATGGAATATTGAATGAAAAAGTCTCTGTATCTCAACCCCCTGGTTTTGAGCATCCAAAATTCCCAGACCATGTATATAAGTTGGACAAAGCCTTGTATGGGCTTAAGCAAGCACCTAGGGCTTGGTATGATACCCTATCCAAATACCTTCTTGGTAAAGGATTTACCAAGGGTCATATTGATAACACTTTGTTTATCAAGAAATATGGAGAAGACCAGCTACTCATCCAAGTCTATGTTGATGACATTATTTTTGGATCATCAAATGAAGACTTGTGCACTGAATTTAGTGAAATCATGAAGAATCAATTTGAGATGAGCATGATTGGTGAGCTCACATTCTTCCTAGGTCTTCAAGTCAAGCAAATGAAGGAAGGGATCTTCATTAATCAAGCCAAATATACAAGGGATATGATCAAAAAGTTTGACATGCAAACTGCTTCCCCTGCTAGAACTCCTTTGTCAACAACAACCAAACTCCATGCTGATCCTGATGGTCAAAGTGTGAATCTAACACTTTATAGAAGCTACATTGGATCACTCCTATATGTGACAGCTTCAAGACCTGATATCATGTTTAGTGTCTGCCTTTGTGCAAGATTCCAAGCCAATCCTAAAGAGTCTCACCTCTCTGCTGTCAAGAGAATCTTGAGATATCTGAAAGGAACTCCTGATTATGGCTTGTGGTATCCTTCTGAATCACCATTCTCCCTAATTGGCTTCACTGATTCAGATTATGCTGGATGTAATCTAGATAGAAAATCCACAAGTGGTGGTTGCCAATTTATTGGATCAAGAATAATCTCTTGGTCAAGTAAGAAGCAAACTTCAGTAGCTACCTCAACAGCTGAGGCTGAATACATTGCTGCTGGTTTGTGTTATTCTCAAATTCTCTATCTTAAAAGTCAACTCCAAGACTTTGGGATGGACATGTCAAATATTCCCATCTTTTGTGACAATTCCAGTACCATTGCCATGATAGAAAACCCTGTCCAACATTCCAAAACTAAGCATATTGAAGTTAGGCATCACTTCATAAGAGATCATCTAGAAAAGGGAAATATCAACTTGGCCAAAGTATGCATTGAGGATAATGTCTCTGATATCCTAACAAAGACAATGGATGAAAAGAGATTTGAGATGCTAAGAGCAATGTTAGGAATGATTAACTTGCCAAAATAAAGATCTTTATTCATTAAAGGGAAAAACATTACATATGGCTGCTGTCAACATTGTGGGGACTGACAGCTAACCTTTTCCTTACACTAAAACCTCCTCTATTCAAAGCCAAACACATTCCCATCAAACTCACAAGTCTTTCAAAACAAACAAACAAACACCCATTACCAAAAGCTTCTCAATATCTTCCTCCTTTCACAGCTATGCCTCTTACAGACTCTGACAGCTAAGAATTCTCTTCTTAACAGTTCTTTGGCAAATCATAAATATTCTCATCCATGAACCCATATTCATTGTAGAGAACATCAGGAGCCCTATAAACATTCTCTTTGATCTCCCCATACCTCTCTAACCACACTGGGTGCCTCTGCATGAATGGATCAATGGCTGATGATGAGAACTGTAAAGAAGGACACACCCTTCTTGGCCACCATTCCTCCACATTATTGTAAGGAGGATATTCTCTCAGTGGAGAGACAAAGCTAAAGGTTACTGATGTATTAGCACTCTCCTGGGCAATAATTGCTTGATCAGATTGAGGACCCACACCTTCTTCCTCATTCATAGCAGCTGGACTCAAACACTTGAGAAACTGTGAGAACAGTCTCATATATGCCTTTGAAGGAGAACTTTGCACTCCTTCAAAGTTGTCTGCAGTTCTCTCAAGAACTGTTTGACTCAGAGTAAGAGAATCTCTGGTTACAGCTGTGAACTCCTTGACAGCTAAGAAATTAGGTTGACCAATTGGTGTGTCAATCTTAATCCTTTCTTTGCTGTCAAACTTCACTAGCTCTCCCAGTGTATAAACTCTCTCCACTTCTACCCCAACCTGTCTATTTGATTCTCCCTCCTTCCTTCTATCAAACAGCTTAAGCTTAGCTGTCTGATCATCTCTTCCCTCACAAATAACTTAGCCTTTCCCTTGTCTCTAGCTACCTCTCTTAACCTATTTTTCTCACCCTCCAGTAATGCCAGCCTCTCCTCCTCCCAAAACTTCTTTCTTATCTCTCTCTCTTTTAACTCTTCTTCCTTAAAAGGATCGTCAATTGGCAATTGATCAACTTCCTGTTCTAAAGCATTGTCTGTCTGAATTTGATATGACCTAAATTCTCTCTCAAACCTTTCCTCTCTTGTTTCCTCAACCCTTGGACTATGAAAAACCAGTTTCTTTGCTGTCTTAGCCATTTTGCTAGGACTGAACATTGAAACCAATCTTCCCATTTACTTATTGACTGAACTGGATTGTATGAACTTAGAAGTCTGATACATTTCCTTTTATAGACAATTTCTACTTCAGTCAACAATGTGGCAATCATCATTCAAAATAGGCTTGGTTGGTCATCAAGTCTGACAGCTATGAATTGATGTTCATGCAAAATCGAGGATTATGGGAACTTGCCACTAACATTTGTTCATTTATTACACTGATAATTCCCTCTGAAAATTTGCCTCTATATACGGCCTTTATTCCCTTGTTTCATGGGAGTTATAGCACGTAATGAGTGGGGGGACAAAATACACTATTCATGAACAGTCACTCTATTAAATGCCATTTTTTAACCGTTACACTAACCCACGTATTAGCCGTTAAACTACACAAATTCCCTCCTCAATTACCATTCAACCTTGTGAAATTAACCCTTCTGGAAACAATCATTCTTCTCCCTTCTAAGTCCTCTTTTGATTCCCCCTGTTTTTCGAAAACCCTAACTCTCTGTTCTATTCAACCATGTCTTACCCTGAAGCTCATGGGTATTTCATCAAGCCTGAGTTCTATGAGCATGAGGTTTAAGCTCTTATCAAAGAACTTTTTGAATCCAATCATCTTTGCAACATGATGGAAGCTCAACCTCCCATCTATGAGAAGTTATGTAGAGAAATTTATATGAGAGGAGACAGACAGCTAACTGGAGCAATCAGAATCAATATTGAAGGGACTGAGATCAATGTGACTCCCAAGGTTGTGTCCAAAGTTTACAACATCCCAATCAAGAATGGAGGTCTCAGCAACCTTTGGGACAGAAAAGAAAACACCTTGGAACCTTTTTACAAAAGATTTTTTGATAAACCAAGTTGCATCTATCAATTGGTTCAAGACAAACCAATCAAAAAGAAGGACCTTGATTTATTCAAATCAACCCTAATGGATGTTATCATCAAAGGGTTTGATGGAAAGCAATCATCCTTTGAACAAATCAGTCCAAATGAATGGAAGCAAGCCCTCAGTTTGATGACCAAGGAGATAAACTGGAGTGTTGCATTACTGCATAACTTTCAACTGGCCATATCCCCTTCTCCTTGGAAATTCAAGAAGCGAAACCCAAGGATGAATAATTTCAGATTCTTGAGTGGGATCCTTCATCAACTAATTCCAAGGTTGAATCCTCCCCTTAAAGATGAGTGGCTTGAATCTACAACTCTAGTGCCAACCAGAAGCTTCAACTTGAGTACATTCAGACTCAAGAGTAAGAAAAAGTTAGAGCTTGGTGACAGCTCTGAAAACTTTGATGAAAATCTCAAAGACTGAAAGAGAAGGCTGAGAATGATATGAAGCTGTGGAAGTCATTGGTGCACATGGTCAATGACAAGAGATCTAAAAGAAAGCATGACAAGGGCGTCATAATTAAAGAAAGTGATAAACAGACATCTCCTAGCAAGATCAAGAAAAGAATCAGTCAAGCTACCATGAAGAAAGCTGGGAAAGGAAAAAAGCTCCCAAAAGAAAAGAAGCTTACCAAAGGAAAGAAAGCACAAGAAGTGATTGAGCAAGTTGCTGAGCAAGAAACTACTCAAATAACTGACAAAGGAAAGAAGATTGCTGAGCAACAACAAGCTGACAGTGAAAAAACCCAATCTAATCCAATTTTTAGAGATATTGATGAGTATGCTGGTGAAGAAGAAGGTGGTCATGAGAGTGAGTATGAAGAGAATATAAGAAGAGCTATTGCTGAGTCTCTGATGGAAGCAAGAACAGCTAAGACTGGACAGTCTTCTGGGACAGCTATGGAAACACCTCCTCTGACAGCTAAGGTTCCTTTGACTGCTGATGCCTCAACTAAGGTAATCTCTACCCCTTCTCATACTCTCAATACTTTCTCTAGGAAGAGAAAAACAGACAAAGATGCTCCTCCATCCAAAAAGTTCAAACCCAATACTCCTCAACCATCCTCATCCAAAGACCAATCCAGTTTACCTTATGATTCTGTAGCTCAAGGTATCCTCAATCTCAATCCCTCTAACATTAGTCCAAATGAGCCTAGTGTTGAAAAAGAAAGGGGGAATAGCCCTGACTCTAAGATGAGCCTCAGTTAAGGGGGAACAACAGTCCTCATTCTCCCATTCTGACAGCTATGCCTTTCTCTGGTCATTCCTCACCCATTCGAAGTCCCTCTGATCCATCTCCCATTCCTGAAAACATCATTAGAGCCTCTGAAGGACTATCTTTGATAGGAAGACCTGAATTGCTTCCTGTGGTTGAGGAATACTTAAGATCTTTACTGAGTGAGGATGATGTGCTGAAAGCCCTAGACCTGATCAATACCAGAGATGAAGCCAAGAAAGCTGCCATTCCTGAGAGTGAAACCCAACCTAAACCTATTGAACCCATTCAAACCCAAGAAACACCTGATCCTACCCCTGATTCTGAAGCCCAACCTAAACCTGTTGAAACTATTGAAACCCAAGAATCACCTGACCCTACTCCTGATTCTAAAACCCTTCCAGCCTGTGAACCTTGGATTTTGGATTGTGATATTGATTTTTCCTTCCCCTCCATCATGGCTGCCCACCAAAGATTGAAGGAAATTACCCACTTTCCTGAGATTGCCAATCCCTGTTTAATCCCCAATCCTTGGTTGTTAAGCAAAAATGCTATTATGATTCATGCAAGGAATAGATGTGGGCTTATTATTTTTGCCCATGAGGAATGGAAAAGGTATAGAGCAGCTCTCCCAAACTCTTTCTTTCACAAGGCCCCCAGACTACCAAATTTCATGGACATTTCAACCATCATTGATTGGGAAATTTTGTTATCCCAACTTCTGTCATCCAATATCAATGAATGCATCTATATGCCCTCATCCCTTGTTTATGCCCTTTGCATTGAACTTGCCAAAGAGATGTACTGGAGGATCTGTCTGAATAAAGCCAAAATCATGGCTGTCATTGCAAAGCCAAGCCTGACAGCTATGTTTCCCCCTACCTCTTCAGTACCTCCTTCTTTCATCCCCCTAAACACCAGATCTCTCCAAGCCAAACTTCCTCCAACCTTTAACCCTTCAACCTATGTGCCTCCATACCATGTGACCATCTCAGATATGCAGAAATTCACTAGGTCAATGATAACCAAAATGAGACACATTTTGGAAGTCTCAGCTGTATCCAAGTCTGAAAGAAAGGCATCCAAAGGAAAGGCTATTGAGTCTGATGAAGAAGCTGTTACCCTGGGAAAGAGAGCCTCTGGTGCTGCTCCCAATGTGATTGTGTCAAGTGATGATGAAGATGATGCTCCAGTGAAGCAACAGCATCAGTTTCCAACCTCTACTGTTCTCACTGTCACCACAGATCCACCTCTACATCCAGCTCAACAACCCATCTCTCTACAAACAAACCCCTTCTTCTCTAACCTATTTACAGGAACCAGAGGTCAAAGCTCAAAACCAAAGAAGACTCCCAAATGGGGTAATCTGAGATTAAGAGATGATGAAGAACCTCTATCCAAAGCTGTTCTCAAGGAAAGGCAAGATCAAAGCTTCACCTATGATGATGAGATGAGCTGGGAATGGAACATTGAAATGTATTACAGAGGTGTTGATGAGAAGATGAGAAAGGTGCTGCTAGCAGAAAGAGATGAGATCCTTGAAGCTAGAAGACAAAGAGATGAATTTTCTGATTAGAAATTTTTTTTCTTTTTGGATAAGTCTTTTAAACCCTACCTTTATTTCCTGCTTTAAAAACAATTGTTATTTTGGATAATGTGTTTGTTTTAAAGCTCTTATGATTGAATCAAGAAGATTGGTTTCATCTTCATTGGTATATTCAATTCATGAGTATCTTGCAGGTTATATCTTTTATTAGATATATTACTTTGCCAAAAAGGGGGAAATTGTTAGGACCTAACTATGCAAACCACATAGTTATAAAGGGTTTTGACAAAGAAATATATCCTATCCAATGTTATCTGACAGCCAAGATAACATTGGATATTAGACCGCCATGACTCTTCTGCACAACCTTTATATCAACTGGACAGCAATGATGTAATGATCAAACACCAAGACAAATCACATAAATTAATGTATTTATGTATAAAGGATCATTACATAATCATCAAACACAAATCCCTATTTCCTAAACCTGCAAACACTAAAGACTTAGCCTGACAGCTAAGGTTCTCAACAGCAGAGGTCTCAACCCTCTGACAGCTATGATCTTCAACATAAGCAGCAGTGAAGTATTCCTATGATGATCAAGATGTGCCTTGCCCAATCTCTCCATACAGATGTTGCCAGCTCATCTCCATGAAGATTACATAAAATGGTTGCAGATTACAGCCTGTTATTATCCAGTCATCAAGGCTCTAAATGCAAACACTATTCCACCCATTTGCATTTACTCCTTTGTCTCCTCCAACGGCTATATTCCAGCCTATAAAAGGAAACCCTCAAGACTGAAGAAAACACCCCCAACACACACAACTTTTACAACCTCAACTTCAACATTTCCACACCTGCAAACCCTGCAACCAACATTCAAACAATTTGAGACACTTGTAACTGAATTCAGGTGTATAAACTATTTTGTAAACCACTTAAGACTGACTTTAAGTGGGAATTGTAATTTGCTTCGTAACAAGCAAAATCCCTAATAGACTGTACTTATTAGGAAGAGGAAGTTCAAGGAACTTGCCTAACCAATCCTTTGTAAATCTTAAAGGGAACTAGATTTAAGTGGATTGATCTCACTTGTCAAGGTTGACAGTGAGGGTGGACGTAGGAGGAGTGAACTCTGAACCACCTTAAAATTCCTTGTGTTCAATTGGTATTATCACACAACACACACACACATCTACACACACATATACTATTCTCTTGTCTTTACATTATTTCAACACTTATTATTCCGCTGCACATTTAACACTTGTCTTTAAAACCAGTTAATATCTGACAGCTAAGATTTCACCTCAGCTGTCAAACCTTAACTGCCTAACCTTCTAATCTAATTAAAGCAAACAAGACCTTTCAAACTTGATTTATCTTATTAATTTGATGAAAAAATTATAAATATTGAGGTATTGTTTTCATATTTTGAAAATAGTTGTTGATAATATTAATAATGTTAATAATACTTGAATGTTTGTAGTAATATTACCTAAAATATAATTCTATCATCTCGTAATAAATGTGATATATTTTCAGTTGTCAACATATTTAATGATGTGATATACTTGTTTGATGGGATAAAACTAAAAAATATGTGCAATGATTTTTTAATTATTAAGTGGTTCTGGCAGATCCAAAGCCTTTTAGTAGAAAACATGTTGCTCGTATACAATTGCTCTTCAATTTCAAATTATTTGCACCCCAGAATTCCTAAACCCTTTGTTCTATGGGGATAGCCAAACCCCTTTATCTGAAATAAAGGCTTGGAGATAAGGATGGTAGCTCAACTTTAGATTATTTGTATCAATGTTTTTTACATTTCTTAAATACAGTGTCTGATTTTAGGTCAACTTGATTTATTTTATTAATTTGATAAAATTATATGAATATTGAGGTATTGTTTTAAAATTTTGAAAATAGTTACCGATAATATTAATATAATATTAATAGTGCATGAATGTTTGTAGTAATATCACCTAAAATATAAGTCTTTCATCTCATAATAAATGTGATATATTTCAGTTGTCAACGTATTTAATGATGTGATATACTTGTTTGAACATTGTTTGTACCGTGTTAACATTGCACTAATACTATCTTCTTATTTAGAAACATGGTATTTATATTGGGATCAAACAAAATATAAATATTTATTATGGATTTATTATTCTATTTTTGTGACTTAATTTTGTATCTTGGTAAGTTTGGAAAAAAATAATGGAATGAAGAGTTAATTTTTATTATTTTTTATTGTGTGGGGGGAGTAATAAATTGGCAACATCTCGTTCGACCTTGCTGGATGATTTGGCGGTCGGCCTCCATTTCATCAAACTTTCTATTAAGGTTCAATAGCTCCCGCACATCTAAGCCAGGTCCTTCATCTCTGTAACAGGATACTGAGTTTGATTTCTGACGCTCCTCTTTATGATACGACCTTCGGAAGGTGTTTGCTCTCTTTCATTCCTTGGAGGCGACCTCTCCTTACTTTCTCTCATCAATGGTGATCGGCCTTCTGCGGGGGGTGCACCCCTAACCTTGGGAGGCAACTTACCCTGAATTCAGTCGGCCTATAGTTGCCTCCTTTGGGCTGATTCAGCCTCTTGCACCCTATTAGTATTTAGCTTATCCCGTAGGTCACCAGTTCAATTAACATAATGTTTAGAAGTTCGTGTGATTTCAAGGTTCAGGATGCTTCGATTCTCGACAATGGAACCAACTGATGATGTAGGAACCAACGGTGGAAATGTAGGGATTAACAAACTTTGAAAATATAGGACTTTCTTATTTTGGGGTAGCGGAGCACGCCTGCTTAGCTTGGTTGCGGCCGCTCGGCCTATCGAGGTCGACATGCATTCATGCCTTGGTTAGGCAGAGATAGTACACGAGGGATGAATCGCATTTCGAACCAAGATAGATCGCGATCTAGCGAAGGTCGGACCATAGGCTTGGTCGACTGATCCAACCAGATGAATGTTTGGCATTATGGGCGTTGTGATGGGCCTCTTTGGCATATTGGGCCTTTGGACCTACTTGGACGTTAGGCCTGCCTTATTGGGCTTGGTCCATCACTTTTTTTTCCTTCACCAGCTTTCTCCTTCAAGCACACAATGATATGGTCATCACTTTGTTTATATAGGTGCAATATCCAAAAACAGAACCCTTAACGAATTGGTGTTGGAATATTTGCATATGTGGTTTTTAAGTTCATAGTCATATTGCCTTAGATGATAATTGGCTTATATTGAACTTGGCAAGGAGGAATTTCACGTCGAAGTTACTGCCTTCGAGAGCGGCCACGCTAAGCCATGAGGGCGGCCGCGCTTCTCTACCGTAGCTCAACCCAATCTGTCTTACCTTGAGCGCGGTCGCGCATGCCCCTAGGGCGGACGCGCTTGTGACGGGTTGGTGAAATCCTGGGCCGAATTAAATCAGGTTTTTAGGTCTAAATTAAGCCCTAAACCTAATTTTTACCACATGTATAAATACTCTCTTCCTCCCAGCCGTTTTTGGTACTTGAATATTAGAGAGAAACACAATTCTCTTGCTTTTATTCATTGATCGATTACTCCCGTTCATAGAGATTTGTTCGTGAGATTCAAGGCGACTGAGATAGGACCGCCGGTGACTACCTACCTGTGTGCTGCTCTGTGGTACGTAGTCCGTGATCGTTTTATCCTCGGAGAAATTTGCCTGTACCTGAGTTGCACCAATTGGGGGCAATATTTTCTCTTAGGACAGTCTTCCTAAGGCGACTCGATCAAATCACGATAAGTTTTTCTAACCGTTTGATTTCTTGTTTCTGTTTGTTTTCCTGATCCTGTTCCTTGGCTTTCGGTTTTGCTATTGGCATCTTAATTGGTACGTTCTTGACTTGATCAATAAAATCCCCTACTGTTGATTAAATTGTTGTTTAATCTGTGGTGCTTATTAATTTAATTTCCAACAGTCTAAGAGAAAATAGTATTTTATTTGATCATGTTTGGTGGTTCCTCTAGCTCTCCCTTTAAGTCCCTAGTTGACACCTCCGATCTTCCGGAGAAGTTTGGTGGTAAGAACTTCAAGCGTTGGTCTGAACGCATGAAGATCTGGCTGTCAATTAAGGGTATGTCTGGTATGCTGACATCTAAATGTCCCGCTCTGAATGGTGATGATCCAGTTAATGTGGTTGCTGTTAAACTGTGGAAGGAGCAGGACGATGTTGTTCGAGGATGCATTCTGTCAGCTCTGTCAAATGCACTCTTTGATGTTTATTGCTCTGCTCCTCTCACTGCCGCGTCACTGTGGGAAACGCTTTCCACGAAGTATAGCACCGATGACTCCGGTGTGGAAAAGTACCAAGTGGGTAAGTTCCTGAATTATCACATGAGTGAGGGAAAGTCGGTTACCGACCAAATGCACGAACTCCAAATCATTTTGCAGTCACTCAAGGATGCTGACATGGGACTTCCTGATAAGTTCGTTGTCATGGCTATCATTGAGAAGTTTCCTCGATCTTGGGGGGAATTCGGTATGACCCTCAAGCATCGTACTGGAAACTTGACACTCAATGAATTGATGAATGCAATTGCGATTCAGGAGGTGCATAATGGTAACCAACCTAGCGTACATGTGGAGGCTGCTGCCAATATGGTAACCGGTAAAAGCAAGTTTAAAGGAAAAGGTGTGAAAACTTCTAAGGATAAAGAAAACCATGATAAACTTAAAGTTTAGAAAAATAAATTTAGGAAGCCAAGAGCAAAACAGAACTGCTGGAATTGTGGAGAAGGTGGACACTTTTCTAGGGACTGCCCGTCCAAGAAAGGAAAAGGACCACAAGCCTCTCGATGACCATCCTGCCGTCAACATGGTGTTGGGTCCGAAGGATTATGATGATCCCGACTCGACGCACCCGGAGTTGACGCTCTGACCTGCAATGTTACAAAGTATGTAACTTCTTATCCTGAAATCTTTACTGTCTATGAACCCAACGAGTGGCTAGTTGACACTGGGGCAAATGTGCACGTTTGTGCTGATAAATTGCTATTTGTGTCTTACCAGCCTGAGTATGGTAGATCAGTGACGATGGGGAACTCTAGTGCTGCAAAGGTGCTTGGGACTGGACGCGTGGACCTGAGGTTTCCCAATGGGCGCATTCTTACCTTGCATCGAGTGTATCACGTTCCTGATATTCGTCGCAACATTATTAGTGGTTCTAGTCTAGTTAGGGAAGGATTTGAGATTTCATTTAAGTGTAATAAGGTTATAATTTTGGATTCTGGTAGTTTTGTGGGGAAAGGTTATTCCTCGGATGGTTTATTTAAAATTAGAGTTGAAACTGATGTTTGTTCGCACAACAATAATTTTAGTTCTATTGATTATCCTGTTTCGTATTCCATTGAATCTTCAAATGTTTGGCATGGTCGTTTAGGACATATTAACTATGATTCTGTGAAAAGAATGATGAACTTAGATATTATTCCTAAACATGCTATTGATAAGAATTCTAAATGTCATGTATGTGTTGAAGCTAAATCTACAAAAGGTCCGTTTAAGTCGGTTGTGAGAAATTCTGAAATTCTAGATTTAGTTCATACTGATATTTGTGAATTTAATGGCGTGTTGACCAAAGACAAAAAGAAATACTTTCTCACCTTTATTGATGATGCCAGTAAATACTGTTATGTCTATTTGCTTAGTTCTAAGGATGAAGCATTAGATAAATTCATTATATTTAAGAACGAAGCAGAAACACAAACTGGCAAGAAAATTAAACGGTTAAGGTCTGATAGAGGAGGTGAATATGAGTCTAACCCCTTCATGTATTATTGCCAAGAAAACGGAATAGTTCATGAAGAGACTCCTCCCTACACCCCTCAATCAAATGGTGTTGTAGAACGTAAGAATAGAACCCTTACTGATATGATTAACAGTTTGCTCATAAGTTCTGGATTGCCCAAATATATGTGGGGAGAGGCTTTGAATACGGCTTGCCATATTCTGAATAGAGTCCCTCCTAAACATATAAAGGAAAGTCCGTTTGAACTTTGGAGAGGTCGACAGGCTAGCTTGAAACACTTAAAAGTGTGGGGGTGCCTTGCAAAGGTACTTGTACCTGCACATAAAAGGAAAAAGCTTGGACCTAAAACTGTTGATGCTATCTTTATAGGTTATTCTGAAACAAGTTATGCATTGAGATTTCTTATTATAAAATCTGAAATTTCTGGCATAGATGTGAACTCTATAGTTGAGTTACGTGATGCAACATTTTTTGAGGATGTGTTTCCTATGAAGGACGGACTTCCTAAGGAATCCAACCCAACCACTAATTCTATTCCTGCTCAAGTAGAGGAGCTGACCAATGTGGGGGTTGATTCCAGTGCAACTCATTCTGACGATGAGATTGAACCGAGGAGGAGCAAAAGGGCAAGGACCACCAAGGACTTTGGAAATGATTTTATCACTTACAATGTCGAGGGTGATCCTCTAACCTTCAAAGCTGCTATGGCTACTTCTGATGCCAAGCAGTGGAAGGATGCTGTTAAGAGTGAGATGGATTCTATTGTCTCTAATGGGACATGGGAATTGGTCGATCTCCCTCCTGGTTGTAGCACGATAGGATGTAAGTGGGTCTTTAAAAGGAAACTGAAACCGGATGGAACCGTTGACAAGTTTAAGGCTAGGTTAGTGGCTAAGGGATTCAAGCAAATGGAAGGAATAGACAATTTCGATACCTATTCACCAGTTGCTAGAATGACTACAATCTGAATGCTTATCGCATTGGCCTCTGTATATGATCTTCCTATCCATCAGATGGATGTTAAGGCCGCTTTCTTGCATGGCGATCTTGAGGAAGAAATTTATATGGATCAACCTGAAGGTTTTGAGGCCCCTGGCAATGAGAGAAAGGTTTGTAAACTTGTTAAGTCCTTGTATGGACTTAAACAAGCCCCTAAGCAATGGCATGAGAAATTTGATAAAATTATCTCATCGTTTGGCTTTGTTAATAATGAGTTTGATAAGTGTGTTTATAGCAAGAGTATTGGTGATAGTAGTATTGTCTTATGTCTGTATGTCGATGATATTCTGTTGTTTGGAACGGATATGAGGATAATTGATACTACTAAGGCATTCTTGAAAAGTAAATTTGAGATGAAAGATATGGGAGTAGCAAGTGTGATTCTTGGCCTTAAGTTGACTCGTTCAACTAGTGGCATAACCATCTCGCAATCTCATTATACTGAAAGTGTAATTGAGAAATTTGGTTATAAGAATTGCAAAGTGGCTAAGACTCCATATGACCCTTCATCTGCTCTTACTAAGAATGAAAGTGGAGTACCGATGGCTCAGTTGAGATATTCTCAAATAATTGGAAGTTTGATGTATCGTGCCAATTGTACTAGACCGGATATATCCCATTCGGTTACTAGGTTGGCTAGATATACTCAATGTCCAAATAAAGCACATTGGGAAGCTCTTGATAGAGTTCTCAAGTACTTGAAGGGAACGGTTTCCCTTGGGCTGCATTACGGTAGATATCCTTCTGTTCTTGAAGGATATAGTGATGCAAGCTGGATTGCCTATAACTCCGGGAGTTATGGCTGTACGGGGTATGTTTTCACCTTAGGCGGAGCTGCAGTCGCTTGGAGGTCGACCAAACAAACTCTGTTGTCTAGGTCTACATTTGAGGCCGAATTAGTTGCCCTTGACACTACTGGATTGGAAGCTGAATGGCTTCGAGGACTTATGTCTGAGTTGCCCATGGTCAGCAAGCCCATGCCTGTTATCTCTGTACATTGTGACAACACTGCCACAATTGAGAAACTGAAAAGTGTCAAGTACAACTGTAAAACTAGGAGGCACATCCAAATTAGATTAAAATCTATAAGGGATCTAGTGTCTCGGAAGGTGATAGCTGTTGATTATGTTGGTACCAAGGATAACACAGCTGATCCTTTAACCAAAGGGCTAGAATTTGCTCTTGTTCAAAAATCTAGGTTGGGGATGGGGTGAACCCCGTCGATTCAAACGCAGTAGCAACCCAATCTACCTGAGTGGAGATCCCACAAAGGAGATTCAATGTGGTAATAACAAGCTGTGGGGTGAATCGGAGCACTAATAAATAGATTGACATGTTACATGTCTGAGTCTATCCCCTGAATAGCCTAGAGGTGCTCATTGCTGCTAATTTAGTAAAAGTTTGGAACTTTGAATGGGATCAAGTCTTTTAGACAAGATGTTAGCAGTACATCTTCTGAGATGCCCAGCTAAGTGAGTGTTGTTGTTGGCCGCAACTAGAGGAATTTGGGTTATTCCTTGAAAGCACTCATGATAGAGGATCGGGACGTATGGCTTATAAGCGTCAAGTGTTCGATAGAGGGCCTATCATAGCTTTTGTCGTGTTTGTTACCAGCAAAGGCCTCTACATCCAAAGGCATCAGATTCAAGACACCCGTTCATCTGGTCTGTGGAGGTTTGCGTTGGATAACATAGGTAGTGGTTCAAGCCGGAAGGTACCATTATTGAAAGCATGGCAATGGACAATCTGTACACGTCATATTTCTATGAACTTGTGGGGGATTGTTGGAATATTTGCATATGTGGTGTTTAAGTTCATAGTCATATTGCCTTAGAGGATAATTGGCTTGTATTGAACTTGGCAAGGAGGAATTTCACGTCGGAGTTACTGCCTTCGAGAGCGGCCGCGCTAAGCCATGAGGGCGGCCGCGCTTCTCTACCGTAGCTCCACCCAATCTGTCTTACCTTGAGCGCGGTCGCGCATGCCCCTAGGGCGGACGCGCTTGTGACGGGTTGGTGAAATCCTGGGCCGAATTAAATCAGGTTTTTAGGTCTAAATTAAGCCCTAAACCTAATTTTTACCACATGTATAAATACTCTCTTCCTCCCAGCCGTTTTTGGTACTTGAATATTAGAGAGAAACACAATTCTCTTGCTTTTATTCATTGATCGATTACTCCCGTTCATAGAGATTTGTTCGTGAGTTTCAAGGCGACTGAGATAGGACCGCCGGTGACTACCTACCTGTGTGCTGCTTTGTGGTACGTAGTCCATGATGGTTTTATCCTCGGAGAAATTTTCCTGTACCTGAGTTGCACCAATTGGGGGCAATATTTTCTCTTAGGACAGTCTTCCTAAGGCGACTCGATCAAATCACGATAAGTTTTTCTAACCGTTTGATTTCTTGTTTCTGTTTGTTTTCCTGATCTTGTTCCTTGGCTTTCGGTTTTTCTATTGGCATCTTAATTGGTACGTTCTTGACTTGATCAATAAAATCCCCTACTGTTGATTAAATTGTTGTTTAATCTGTGGTGCTTATTAATTTAATTTCCAACAATTGGCTACAGCAAGATCGAAGCAATTTTATTTATTAAAAGAAAATAATCTATAGACCCTTAGAAGTGTTTTCACCGTGCAGCCGTGTGGCTTCTAGATTAGATCATCTTGTTTTTCTCTTTTCCTGCTCGATCCCGACTCCCCCTTCATGGTTTTAGCTCCGTGGTTTTGACTCTATTACCAAATAGAGGATACCCCTCCTGATTACATGTTCGATTCTTAATTCTATTATGTCTTTATTCTAGTTCTTGGCTTTCTCTTAGACTAGATTACTGGTTCTCACAACAAACTGTCTTTGTCGGAGATACTTTCGACTAGTTGTGTTTGTTCATTGATCTCAGGTGACATTCTATCAAGTCAAATATCCACCCATAACCTTTACAAACGGGCTGATCCAGACAGTTTTGACATTATCAAGAAGAAGAAAAAATTGGCTTCACTTGGGAAGAACAAAACCCCCTTTTTTTATTACCGTTTCACTACTTTAAATCAACTTATTTTCCACCAATTCTATATGGATTCGACCCATACTTGTTCATACTACTATAACGATAACTAGTGCACTTGCGAAGTATTTTATTACAAGATGGAGATTTCCTCCATCAAACAACTTTCGTTTCCTTATAAGACCCTTCTTTGATTTTGACAGGAAAAGAGGGTTTTGAGTTTTGATTGTATTAATACTTTCTAATACCATTTTCTCAATGACCCTTTCAACCGTTGGTAAAGTGTAAACTTTGAGTGTGGGATTCTCGGCTCCAATACCTGATTAATCACTTGGATGCCTTTGATTGAAATGGTACAAGGACACAGTTGTGCTAGATTTGTTCCATGAGTCAATCTTACTTTTAACAACATCATTTTATTTTTCAAGAATTCCCAATTTTAGGTCAGTTTACTTCTTGTTTTCAGAGTTGGTTATCTCAACTGTAACTTAACTTACCCTTTCTTCATGTATAAGGCATTGTTCATTAAGACAACAGTTGGAGGCTTCAAGATCAGTGTTGGTAGATTTTACATTGTCAATGGTTTTGGCTAGGGTAAGGTTTCGGTGATCAAGGAGGCAAAGCTAGATTCCTGCTTTTTACTTTGAATTAAAATGGCGCACACTAATTTTTGAAAACCTTAGAGAGTTAAAATTATGTACCTCTTTTAGTTCTTCTGCAGCAGCTAAGGCTTCAAGATCCACTTTACTGTCTGATTCTTCATTTTCTTCAGCTACTAGGCACAGTAGTGCTTCTTCCTCATTACTTTCAGAGTCAATTGATTCATATTCCTCATCATTGAATTTTAAATGAGTCAGCTTGACTTGCTCTTTGTTTTTATTATCTTTTGTTCTTAACACAATTGTAACAATCGCATCTGATACAGTATGATATGGGCTTCAAGGCAGCAGCAACAACAAAACAGAGGCAGTCTTCTGGGAGTGAGGCGGCCGCCTCATTTAAGCCCAGGCGGGCGCCTGGCGAGCAGCGGGCAGGGGCTTCAGTTGACATCCGAAACGAACTCCTTGGTTGGCTTGATTTGGGCTTAAGTGTTTATGGGTTTTGGGCTTAAACTGATTTGTGGGTTTTAGGGTTTTAATGAATTATTAAATTAGGGTTTTATTTATTTAGTATCTCTAGAACGTTCCTAGGATTAGTATAAATAATAAGCTAGGGTTTTGTATTAAGCAGTTTTTGATGATTGAATAAAGTAAAGAAAAGCTTGAAGCTTTCATAAATTGTTTCTTGTCAATATCTTTCAACCATTCTATTCTCTTAGCCTTCGTTTGCTATCATTTGGTATCAGAGCTCCGGTTCGCATATCAATGGCTGAACGAGAAAGCGTGGTTCGTGGTGGTCGATGGAGCAGCCGTGCAGCGGAGCCCCAAGAAGATGACCATCAGTACAGACGACGCCGTCGCAATATCGAGATAGAGGAGGTACGAAGACGGATTCAAATACTCCAGATCCGCTTGGATCGCAGAGAAAAACTTCTAGCGATGAGGGGTTCAGATCCGGTTGTTCCAGCCGAGGAAAAGGAGTACTATCAAGAGGGGATGGATTCCCTCGGCCAAAATCCGGGACTTCATGATAGGTATGAAGCTAACCGTTCGAGGAAGATCGATAGGAGGATCGAAATTCCGAAAATCGAAGGTAAGACCATTCCTAATGATTCCGTTGATTTTTGGATTGATACTGTTGAGTTCAAAGGGGGTATTTTTGTCGAATCTTCAGGTGAGGAAAACCTTGTTGATTGGTCAAAACCCCCTCTGTTTGATGCAAGTCTGGAAGATTCGATTGAGTCTTGGATGGATTCTGTTAATTTTAAAGAGGGTTTTGTGATCGAATCTTCAAGTCAAGAAGACCCTGTTGATTGGTCCAAACCACCTATGTTTGATGGGTGTCGTGGTGATGTTTCTCAAACGATGACATCAGATCTTGTTGATGACATTGAATCCGTTGTTGAGTCAGAGAAAGAGGCTGAGGAAGTAGTTGCTAAGCAAGGGGCAAACGTGGTGCGGACGTTTGAAACGGTTACCGCTGATCTTGGGTACACGGATCCGTTTGACACGTATGTTCCCCGTTCTTTTGCTCGATACATCATTCGGAAATTAATTATTGAGTTCTTTATATCCACGCATTGGGCTGATTGGATGGACACTATCACAAGAGCAATGAAATTTAGAGTTCATCAAGGGCATCAAATTCCTTTTGCGGATGGTGTTCAGATTTTTCGGGGTATAGTGGTGTTCATATCAAGGATATTGACTCGAGGACGAGTCTTTTCTAAGGAGGGGAGGATGATACAGTATGACATGGGCTTCAAGGCAGCAGCAACAACGAAATAGAGGCAGTCTTCTGGGAGTGAGGCGGCCGCCTCATTTAAGCCCAGGCGGGCCCCTGGCGAGCAGCGGGCAGGGGCTTCAGCAGACATCCGAAACGAACTCCTTGGTTGGCTTGATTTGGGCTTAAGTGTTTATGGGTTTTGGGCTTAAACTGATTTGTGGGTTTTAGGGTTTTAATGAATTATTAAATTAGGGTTTTATTTATTTAGTATCTCTAGAACGTTCCTATGATTAGTATAAATAATAAGCTAGGGTTTTGTATTAAGCAGTTTTTGATGATTGAATAAAGTAAAGAAAAGCTTGAAGCTTTCATAAATTGTTTCTTGTCAATATCGTTCAACCATTCTATTCTCTTAGCCTTCGTTTGCTATCAGCATCTTGAACTATATATGATTTCTTTAGAGTATTCATTTTCTTTGGTCCTTGGTTTTCTTTTGGTTTCTTTGGTTCAGTGTACTCAGCAACATAATGATCTGGTTTTCCACAGTTATATCATTTAATTATTCTTTTGAATCCATCTTGATTTGATGCAGATGGTAATGCACTGTACTTTCTATCAAATACTTTCTTTTGGTGCCTCATGGCATTTCTGACAGCCGTGGAAATTAGGCTAGGAATATCATCCTGTGAGATTTGATTTGGTTTAGTTTTGGCATTGATGTTTAATTTTTGACAGCTGTGGAGATTTATTTTGGTTTAGTTTTAGCATTGACAATGTTTTGTTGAATGAATGGTTTATAAGTTGTCTCTTGAGCAGCATGTGCTAAAGCTTGAGAAATATATACTAAAGTATTTTAAAGTAGGATTAATTGCATATGGTTATGACACTTTATGCCTCATGGGATTTCTTTGAATCCTCAGCTCTCCAACTCATCTACCTACTCAGATTCGCCTGATGATTGGTATTCGTCCCAATAGCTTAGTGTTATAAGGGTATTGAAAAGATATGCAAATAGATAAAATTAATAATTATAGTTATAATGAAGGGTATAATGTAATAGCTTAGTAATATGAACATATATAGTTTTCTAGGGGTGATATTGTTAGTTCTATGGGCCACAGGGCCTAAAATGCGTGATCTTTTCTTAACAATTTTGTTATTCTTTAATGTTTTAGATGCGAAGAAATTTTGGGAATTAAATTGGACAAAAAATAGCGATGATATCTTGAGAACAAGGCGAAAGATTCTAAGACTTCCTATGTTGGTTTTGACAGATGAAGAAATTCAAAATTTGACACTTGCAGAGTTACAAAAGGTCTTGATGAAAAATGGAAGATCATTGGAGGATATTAATGGAATGCCCTTGCCTGATCAAAAGCTACTTGAACAACCGAAGAATAGACTGATTCTTGAAGAGCAAATGTATGATGTTGACAAATTATTAAGTGAACATGAATTGTTAAAGATATCTCTGAATTCTGAGCAATTAGAGGTATATAACAATGTCATTGCTGCTGTAGAACAAAACACTCCAAAGCTCTTCTTCCTGTATGGTTTTGGTGGCACAGGAAAAACATATCTGTATAAAGCCATTATAACAAATTACGATCAGCTTCAAAAATTGTTCTCGCTGTCGCATCATCTGGTAAATATTTTATAATACTTATTTAATTTACTTTCCTTTTTTTATCTTATTAATTAATAAATTTCCTTTGATGTTTGAAAAGGAATAGCAGCTCTTCTATTGCCAGGCGGATGAACTTTTAACAGTCGATTTCGGATTCCATTAAATGTGAATGATAATTCAACATGTACTATTAAACAAGGGACATAGATTGCTGAGTTTATTCAAAAGGCAAGTTTGGTTATTTGGGATGAATCACCTATGGATAGCAAACACACGTTTCAAGCTGTTGATAAGATATTAAAAGATATTATGCGCCATAGCGAATCATTTGATAAAAATAAAGCATTTGGTGGTAAAATAATTTTGCTGGGAGGAGATTTTAGGCAAATTTTGCCCATGATCCAAGGAGGTTCTAGGGGTGATATTGTTAGTTCTATGCTTAATAGCTCTTATTTGTGGAATGAATGTGAGATTTGTGTTCTTTCAACAAATATGAAATTACAAAATGTCGCTGGTCAAGCGACTATGGGAAAAATGTCTTTGGAAAATTTCTCAAGCTGGATTTTGAGATCGGCGATGGAGCAGAGGAAGCCAGGGTTCGAGGCGATAGTGATGAAGCAGAATGGATTAAAATTCTCTCGGAATTTATTCTTGATGTTGAGCTAGAGACATACCCCATTGAGCAAATTTTTAATTCTACCTATCCAGATTTTGATGTCCATAAATTTGACTATGATTATTTAGCAAATCGCGCAATATTGACTCCTAAGAATGAGATCGTTACTGAGATAAACAAATTTATTTTGGAGTATATAGATGGAGAAGAAAGAGAATATCTCAGTTATGATTCTATTGACAAAGCGCATGACGACATTGAAAATCACCACCTGATGTATCCTTTGGAGTTCTTAAATAGCTTGAATCTTCCTGGTATCCTAGAACATAAACTAAGATTAAAAGTCGGGGTTCCAATTATGTTGCTAAGAAATTTTAATCCAAGCAAAGCATTGTGCAACGGTACAAGGTTGATAGTAACTCAATTGGGGAAAAGAGTAATAGAAGGTCCAATAATATCTGCGTCTCATGTAGGTGAGAAAGTCTTAATTCCGAGGATAATTTTAACTTCATCAGAAGGTAAGTTGCCTTTTGTTCTTAAAAGAAGGCAATTTCCAGTTAGAACATGCTATGCAATGACTATTAACAAAAGTCAGGGCCAAACGTTAGAACATGTTGGTCTCTATTTGCCTTCTCCTGTCTTTAGTCACAAACAATTATACGTCAAATTATCGCGGGTAAAAAATCCTAATGGTTTGAAGATTTTGGCTATTGAAACTGGACGATTTTAAAGGTTGGACAAAAAACATTGTATACCAGGAAGTGTTCAATTCACTATGTAAGAATTAGATTAATGGTTTAAACAATTACATCCTTTAGAAACCATTGTTCATTTCCTAATATAATTCTCTATTGCAGTGAGATCAATTTCCTCCATCTCTTTCATATAATATTCTGGGACTCAATCCAAAAATAATATCATTAAACTTTCAAATGCAATGCACATTCTTTCTTTTTAGTAATATTATATGTGAGCTATCATCTGAAATAGGAATTAAATTTTTAAATGAATCTGAATTAGCACAACTTATTATAGAGGTCTTTCCTTTACTATCTTTAAAAGTATTAATGTATCATCTCCTCTTAGGCATTTTTTAAAATTAATGTCTCATTGGAATTACAGCAAGATGTGGAATCATCTTTCCCAAAGCCAGACTGCAGGCCAAAACCGCACCCCAATTCGCACCTGTGCCAAACCGCTTGAGCTAAACGTCCTAACCAAACCGCATCTGGTACAAACCGCACCTGATTAAACTCGCCAGTCCAACCGCAAGGTCGCCTCCCTTAAACCTAAACCTCAGCCACACGTGTTCAGCCGTAGCCACAAAAACGCCTTAGACCACCCCAGACCGCACCTAATGAAAGCCCAAATTTACCTGCACATCATCATACCTCCAATCAACTATGATGAAATTAACATCATTTCTTCCAAGCTATGTAGAAGACAAATAAATTGCCTGGGTACGAAGGAAATAAAGACTAAAAACCAAAAGAATCCCGTGCGAAGCACGGGTTACTCCCTAGTAGATGGAATAGGTTGAATTTTAATAATTTATTCTAATTCATAAGCTTCAAGTTTTCCAAAGTATTACTCCACAGTCATGGTACTCCATTCTACTCCTTCCCTTATGGGTAGAGCGACTTTTTCATATTCTTGTGGCAGGTTGAAATATATATTAGGCATAGGTCTTGTAGCTCAAATTTTTTTCCATGGTGAGCAATAGATATGGCAAGATCTGCAAATCTTGGTTTGACCTTTTCGCCAAGGTAAAATTTGAAGTTATCAAGTTGCCTGAGCATTATATATATTTTGAGTTCTGACACTATGATGCTTAGTGAACTTAGTATGTATGAGTTCTTATGCAGCCTTTGTTGTTTCAACTTATCAATTTCCTGTGCTAAAGAGTTATTCACACTCTTTTGGAGTATGTTTTAAACTTTTAGATTAGTATTCAATAGTTGTATTTCATATTCGGTCCAGGTTTCTGGTGATTTAATTTTACTAACTCCTCCATTTGTGTCTGCTTAAGTGGGGTAAATGACTTCATTTTCTAAGACATATCAGTTCCAAATGCTATTGGCATCAAGGTAGGTTTTAGTTTTAGACGAGTAGATTTCAAAGGAGTCACAATCAAAAATGTGGGGAATGTTTTTCTCATTGTTTCTTCTTGGTTGAGGCATGGCGGAATAAGTTGGAGCCTTCACAAGTTGTTAGACTTTGTATGGTAAAGACAAGCTCTGGTACCAAAATGTCGTACTAACAACTGCTTTATAAGTAACTAGTGTTACACCCGTGTGTTAAATGAATATGGATAATTTTGACAAATCAAATAAAAATTATTGAAGAATATAAGAATAAAAATTATTTTATTAAACTATAGTTTTGAATACTCTTATTTCAACAAAATTATATTATCTTATTTACTTCAATAATATTACAGATTTTAGAAATTTTCTTTCTATACCGCTTTTATAGTTTCATTTGTAGTTATCTTAGTAATATCTTCAGACAAACACAATTTGTTACCCTATACAATGCTACAATTGTTCATAACTTAACTGAACACTTGTCATTAAAAAAGATCGACTTGAGACAACGATTGACTCTTACTTTTGTTGATTGTCACATGATAAAATCAATGAAAACAATAGTCTCTGTAACCTAAATGTAAACGGTAATTACATGAATAAAGGAAAAAAAGTATAAAAATGGTGTGTGTTCATGATAACGGGATGAGGAATAGTGAGTGGACCAAATTGATTATAACAGTTATAAATTATCATTTTGGGCTAGTGAAAAAATAATGTATGGTTTTATTTATTGCTATAAATAGTCTTGGAAAATAAATAAGACTATTATTCTAAATAATTATTAGTACTATTTATATTATAATCAAATTTGTTTTGCCTTCTTGTGATATGATCTATCCGCTTAGACCAATCTGAAAGCAAGCTTTCACACACCATTCAACGTTATTTCCTTTAGATTGGCAATTCATGCATATTTGGGAGAATGAGAGGCGGACGAAAGGAGAAGGGGAAAAGGGCAAAGGGAAAGGTGGAGTTTACTCGGGGAATAGGGTGAGTAGGCCGACGCATTAACAATACCAACAATATAGATCTAATCATTAATAAACGGTAGCTTCTGTAAAGGGTAAAAAACAAGCATACGAGAGTTTTACAGCCCAAAAGAAACTGATGTACGGTTGTACAACACAAATTACCAATACTATTGGTACTATATATATATATATATATATATATATATATATATATATATATATATATATATATATATTAATGGAAGAAGAAACAAAAATTTCAAATGTGATGTGAAAGTTAAATGAAAATTATCCATGAAAAGTGTATGTATTGTACTTGTAAAACCCCACAAAAGGCAATAAAGTTTAATGTTCGTTAAGGGCATAAAGTTACTTTTGAAGATGGAGTGTATCACTGGTATGCGTTGCCTCTAGACCCAAGAAGAAACTCAATTTACCTACACGGCAACTCTCAATGTGTCACAAATGGAATCAATAACTGAAGAAACTGTGGTAGATGAAGAACCAGTGACGATGGTATCATCCACGTAAACCAGAATAACGGTCGTGGCCTCTGAAAAGTGCCGAATAAATAACGAGGAGTCTAAATGACTGCTTATAAAGCCATAATGAAGAAGAAAGTCATGTAACCGTTGGAACCGGGCATGGGGAGACTGCTTCAACCTATAAAGTGCCTTATGAAGCTTACGAACATGATCAGGAGAGGTGGTACTAACCAAACCAGGTGGTTACTTCATATATATCTCTTCATGTAAAATTCCATTAAGAAAAGCATTACGAACATCAAGTTGCTTGATATCCCAATGCCGAGAGTGGACCACGGTAAGGACATTACGGATAGTGGATGGCTTCACAACGGGACCGAAAGTCTCATCATAATCAAGACCACTTGCTGAGTAAAACCCTGGGCAACCAAACGAGCTTTATGTCTGTCAATATATGAGCCTGGTGAATGTGACAGACCAGAGTGGTTGTTAATATGTGTCGTCTAGGGCAAGTGGCATCCAAGTATTACATGCGATCAATTTATTTGTACTAGGATCTTGCCAAGGAAAATGAACCTCATCAAATACCACAGGTCTTGATATATAAACTTTCTTAGACGTTAAATCCATTCAACGAAACCCTTTACGACCATTATCATAGCCAAGAAAGATGCAGTGTATTAATTTAGGCATATGTTTATGTGCAATGGCAGGTACGATATGAGGAAAGCATGAACAACAAAAAACTTTAATGATGCGATAGTCTGGTTTTCTTCCACAAGTTCTGATAGGGCGACACAAACCTATGTTGATGCATGGCAAGGCGATTGGTGAGATATACAGCATTGGTAACACTACCAGAAAAAGGTCATTTAGCGACGGAAATTTCCGCCGCTAAAATTATATTTCCGTCGCTAAAATAAATCACCGACGGAAAAATTCCGTCAGTGGTCCGCCGCTACCAGCTCGTCGCAGTGCTCCGACGGGTCAATTTCCGCCGCTATTTTTTTCTTTTACCGACGGAAATTAATTCCGCCGGTGAATTAATGGTTTCAGCGACGGAAAATTTCGCTGCTATATTAATTTAATTTAATTAAATTTTCATTTTTGACGGAAATTTCCGTCATTGTAATAAAAATTAATTTAATTAAATTAATTTCAGCGGCGGAAATTTCCGTCATTGTAATAAAATTTAAATTAAAATTAAATTATTTAGTGCGGCGGAATTTACCGTCGTTGAAATTATTTAATTTTAATTTAAATTTTATTACAATGACGGAAATTTCCGCCGCCGAAATTAAAAATTAAATAAAAATTAAATGATTATAGCGGCGGAAATTCCGTCATTTGAAATTAATTTATTTAATTAATTTTAATTTCAAGATTAATTTCGCGACGGAAAATTCCGTCGATTCTCAAATAAATTTAAAAAAAATAATTTAAAATATCAATAAACCAAAATTTTTGTACACGATATAACATTTCAATTTATAAAACTAAAACTATAAAAACTAAAATTCAAATATCAGCGTACCAAATAAAAACTAAATACCACCGTACCAATTCGGGAGGGGGAGGGGGAGAGGGGGAGGGGAGGAGGGGGAGAGTGGGGAGGGGGGAGGGGGGAGAGGGGGGAGGGGGGAGAGGGGTGGAGCGGGGGGAGAGGCGGGGAGGGGCTCCCGCGGGTATCAAATGTCTCAAATGTTTACAAACAAGTATAAATTAATACAAAAATGTCTAAAAATGTCTAAAAATGTCCGCAATCAACCTGGGGGAGGCGGGAAATTACCCTGGGAGTCCTGGCCGAGATGAGCCATCAACAGCGCCAATTGTCTTTGAGTCTCTGCATGCTGTCTATGAATCTCGCATGACGTCGATCGTTCTCCTCCTGCATCTGCGTCTGAACTGCCAAAGCATCCGCAAGCTTTGCCCGCTCGCGTTTCTCCTCCTCCAACGCAGCCTCCAGAGTGTCGACCCTCGGATCATGAAACGTGGGGGTCGGGCTACATTTCGCCGACGGCCGGTCGACGTCGACGGGCATTGCCGCCCGTAATTCCCATCCCTAACACTCGGGCTCCTCTTCTTGGATGTCCCCGAGAGGTGACCTCCCGCCAAACATCGAGACACGAAGGGGACGGGCTCGCCGGAGGCGTTCCTTCGGGAACAACGGCGGCTTGATATGCGGCTGAAAAATAAAACAAACAATTATAATCATATACACAATGTAAGGTACATAAATAAATTTACATATTCAAAATCAAGTCATTTAATGGTAGTTTACTTACAAAGGCGTGCGCATCGATCGTCAACCCATTGCGGAGGTTGATCGGGCGCCGTAGAATTCCGAATATGGGTGCTAGCGTAAACATCCACAAAAGTGATATTCGGACCATACTCCCTTTCCTATAAATAAAATAAGCGAGATTATTACTTTGAAATTGTATATATAAATGCAACATTTAAACCGATTTAAAAGCATGCATACACTACATTTACACTAAAACTATGGATTTCATAGCATCAACATTGGCTCCCGGCTAACATACGTACATAAACCTATTTAAAAGCATCCATACACTACTACATTTAAATTAACATACATACCATGCGGTCGTGATGCTCGGCGACCGTGAGCGTCCCCGGTATGCAACGCCGCCGACCCCGAGGAGCTCGCTCTATTGGCCTTGGCCTGTTCGGATACGGACCTTCGCCGCGAGCGACCCCAATATTCGCAAAATTGACCAAACACCTCATCGGTCATAAAAGTAGGACACAAGGGCCGTTGTCCCGCCGCGAGCCGAGCTATAATAATTTTTCTTCGTGGTACCTATAAAAAATATGAATATCTTGTAAACATATAATGATGACATTATAAAATGAAAAGAGTATAATCATTGTTAATTAAACTAATTAAGGATAGATAAATATGTTACAAATAAAATCCTTAAATGGCTTGTGAGCTGCTCAAAGAAAACAAATCTAGCCGTCTCCTCGCCGATGTCCGGATCCCAATAATATTTAGCCTACAACATATAATGATAACATTACAAAACTAAAAGAGTATAATCATTATTAATTATAACATTTTAATAACAAACTAACATTTAAGTTTTAAATAAAAACCATTAACACATTACCTTAAACTCATCCCACGCATCCTCCTTCTGCCTCTGTGGCAATTTTTTCCAGTTGGGCCAAAACTCGGTCATTTTCCGAGACCGCCGCATGTGCCCGATCTTAGTGCCGTGGTGGGGTATCCACCTACAAACCCGCCAAGTATATTTATACAATAACATTTTAACTTAAATAATGAATTATATATAAAGCAAAAAGGAACCAACTTATATCAAATTAATGAAGAGTTACTTACTGGTCATAAAGTGATGAGATCCGCACATATATCCTCCCCTCATAATCGACGGTAGTCTGAGTACCGGCCCCAGAGGTGGAGCTAGTACTGCGTGTGAGGGGTCAACACCATCGCTACCGGATCGGGACGGTTGCGTCCCAAGAATCAAAGTGTAAATGGGCTTGGTCCTCTTACCCTTGCCCTTTCTACTAGAACTCATCTCAGACATTACAAGAAAATATTAAAATATACAACTTTAACAATAGGAAACAATATATTCACAATACATCTAAAACTTTAAAGTTCTAATAATCTAAAGCATTCACAATACATATAAAACTTTAAACTATTAATAATATAAAGCATTCACAATACATATAAAACTTTAAAGTTCTAATAATCTAAAGCATTCACAATATATATAAAACGACGGATATTAAAAATAATCTAAAGCATTCACAATACATATGAAACTTTAAAGTTCTAATAATCTAAAGCATTCACAATACATATAAAACTTTAAAGTTCTAATAATCTAAAGCATTCACAATACAATTTTAAACTTTAAACTATTATTAATCTTCGTCCCCATCATCATCACTGGACTCTGAATTACTACAAAACTCGAGTTCTTCATCTTCGTCTTCGGACTCTGATGAATCAAACTCTGGTTCCTCTTCCTCTTCCTCTTCCTCTTCCTCTTCCTCTTCCTCTTCCTCTTCCTCTTCCTCTGATTCATCAATATCAATGTGCGCGAGATGACCTGAACGAGGCGGGGGAGTTGGCAAATTCACTGGTAAGATATCCTCCTCGGGTTCATCAACATTTTGAGGAATATGAGTGACATCATCTAATGGATGATTAGCCGATGAAACGTTAGGTGGCACCGGCATTTCATCCTCTTGATAGGGTGTTTCTAATGACGACTACGTAGTTGTCGACGAGGGTAGGTTGTCAATCATGCTCCTAGCCTTGGTCATCCAAACAGCCCACAATCCGGTCGCGGACGAGGGTAGGGAGTCATGTATACCGTTGTGCTTGAGATGCTAAGATGAAGACGTCGTCGCCATTATGTCTGGACGAGTCCTTTACATCGACGAGGTCAAATATGGGGTGCTTCTTAACACCTCGCACAGCATCCCGCCAATCACAATTGAACAAGACAACACTGTTTCTACCGAAATACTCCACCTCGACTACTTCTTTCAGGACGCCATAATAATCATTCCCTATAAGCTTCACACCGCTATTCCACGTCAATTTAGAGCCCCCGTAAGCTTTGGTATGAAACACATAGCCATTCACGAAATAACCGTTGTATAAATGAACGTTCAAGTACGGAGATGATGCTAAATGTCTTAACCTCGCAGCTTTGGCATCACCCGGATGTTCAGCTATCTATAAGACAATATTGTAACCAATTTAATACAATTTTAAGATTGAATGTTTAAAGAAGTGTATAGAATAAATTTGAATGAAACGAAATATTTACATATTTCCTTAGCCGCTATTCCACGTCAATTTAGAGCCCCCGTAAGCTTTGCTTACTTTTATTAGTTTAATATATTTGTTTTATTAGTTTAATATATTTGTTGGGTTATCAAAATTGTTATTATTCTTCCTAATTCTTTTAAATGGATATTTAATGTGATTTGTACCAAGCAAAATGAGTTCGTGTGAAATCTATAGTATAAATTAAACCCCTCCGTGAACAGTTCTATGAACAGTTCCGGAGGGGTTTTTCCCTATTTTGCCCTCACTATTTAGTATGTTTCCCATTTTGCCCTTAAAACGTAAATGGGCTTTGGATTTGGGCTAAGACTTTGGGTTTGGGCTAAGAGTGGGCTTTAGGAGGGTTTACTTAAATTAATTAAGTAATCGATATTTTTTATTTTTTTTTAAATTTAAAAAAAAAAATTAATATGAAAAAAAAAAAAAAATACACCCGTGTGCTTGGACACGGGCATATGTACTAGTAATAACATATAAAGCAGATTCAAGGTGGTCTCAGTCTAAGTTGATCTTAAAGTTAGCACTTCCACACTCACTCTAGCAACTGCTCTATGGACACAAGATTACATTGTCTAGATTGTGCTCCTCCTCTTAAAGTACATTCTGGACCTTCCATCCATTTATACGTCAGGAACGTGCTTTGCTTGTTAGTACGTTGTTTATACCACATTAATATTGCACTAAGACTATATTTATTTTTTAATTCAGAAATGTGACACCGTAAAGCATAGAACATTATTATTTGGGATGATTGCTAATGATTCTTGGGTGTTCTAAGAAGGAATGACTTGCAAAGGAGGCGATGCTGCCTCTTTTCTGTTTTCATCTAACTCTAACTAGGGTGCCAACTTGAGCCATTGTTCCAACTTTGATCTTAAGCTTTAGGCCATCTCGTATACTTGATTACTCCAACTATGTTCTAATTAATGTATCCCACTTCACTAAATTGGTATCATTGTTCAACAATCATAAAATGGTATTAAGCCATTAAACTCAATCCAGTTAATATGAACAAATTGAGCACCCGTTCTGGACTTCCAAAAAATAGGTCTTGTTTTCAAGACACAATATAATGTGCAACCCCAAGGCCCAAACATTCAAAGATTGGAGAAAAAGGTGATAACATTGTACATAGTATATCTAGAAAAATAGGAAAGAGGTTGTTTTCATATCCAAACTCAAGTTCTTAACATTCACTTAGGCTTCAAAGATCTACTATTACACAAACATAATTAACCATGTACATTTCATGCCGTAATCGAAGTTCTTCGTATAAATCTTATTCATCTCAAATACATAAATTTATTTACTAGAAGAAAATCTAATGACAACATGTGAATCCACAATCATACAAACCAATCGTACAAAGAAATAAACAATAGAATGACAGAAATTCCAATCAATAAAGTAACATTCAATTAACAAGCACATATGTAAAATTCATCAAGTAGAAATTTAAGTCAAACGTAACATCTCCAAAGTAATGCAATAAAGATATTACTCAAGTCTTATCCAAAAGACCTAGTTAACAAAGGAGGACAATAAGCCAATATTCCAAAAAAAACGTAAAAACAAACCTAAGCGCTTAACCAATTTCTTGAAATTTCTTGAAATCGAAAAATAAATAAATCATAAAAATCGATGAAGAGGGGAATCGAAATACCTGGTTGATGAATACGGAGAAGAGAGAGAAATTGGCCGTGGAAGGAGGCGGACGGACCAACGGAGACGACGGCGTGAGACGGTGGAGAGGTGGACGGAACCCTAGATTGGCAAAAATACAGAACCCTAGATTGGCAAAAACCGCATCAGCAATATAATTGATTAAAAAAGAATACAATCGAATGTAGTTTAACGAGGGGAAATCACGTACCTTGAAGAAGAGAGAGCTAGGATTGAGAAATTGGATCGCTTCGAGAGGGAGAGAGAGACGCAGATGGTGAAGACGGTGGAGATGGTGGACGGCGAAGGTTCGTCACGGCGGAGACGGTGGAGAGGTGGACGACGGCGGCGATTCTTCTTCTAGGTCGCAGAGAGAGCGGGAAGAGAGAGAAAGCGGGAAGAGAGAGAGAGGGAAATTGATACGTAATTGATATCTGAGGGATTAAATGAGTTTTTATAATTTCCCCCAGCGACGGAATATTCCGCCGCTAAATATTAATTATAGCGGCGGAAATTAAATTCCGACGCTATAATTAATATTTAGCTTCGACGGAATATTCCGTCGTCCGTTAAATCCGACGCTAAACTATACGTACGCTCACCTGGATCGATGACATGGCACTCTCACCGACGGAAATTTCCGCCGCCGATTTTAAATTCCACGGAAATTTCCGCCGCTATTATTAATAAATATAATTGTTTTCATTATATTTTTGAAAAAATAAATAAATCAATAATATTTATTAATTTTAATTTAATAAATATCATTATTTTTATTTATATAAAAATAAATAAATCATAATAATTTATGATATATTTATATAAAAATAAATAAATCATAAATATTAATTAATTTTAATTTTATAATGGCATTATTTTTATTTATATAAAATATGAAAGTTATTTTAAATTACTCTCAATAAAATAAATATGAGTCAATAAATATTATTTTTGAAAAATTTTTAATTTAATAAATATCATTATTTTTATTTATATAAAAATAAATAAATCATAAATATTTATGATATTTTTGAAAAAATAAATAAATCATAAATATTAATTAATTTTAATTTTATAATGCCATTATTTTTATTTATATAAAATATGAAAGTTATTTTAAATTACTCTCAAAAAAATAAATATGAGTCAATAAATATTATTTTTGAAAAATTTTTAATTTAATAAATATCATTATTTTTATTTATATAAAAATAAATAAATCATAAATATTTATGATATTTTTGAAAAAACAAATAAATCATAAATATTAATTAATTTTAATTTTATAATGCCATATTATACCCTATACCCTATACCCTATACCCTATACCCTATACCCTATACCCTATACCCTATACCCTATACCCTATACCCTATACCCTATACCCTATACACTATACCCTATACCCTATACCCTATACCCTATACCCTATACCCTATACCCTATACCCTATACCCTATACCCTATACCCTATACCCCTATACCCTATACCCTATACCCCTATACCCTATACCCTATACCCTATACCCTATACCCTATACCCTATACCCTATACCCTATACCCTATACCCTATATCCTATACCCTATACCCTATACCCTATACCCTATACCCTATATACTATACCCTATACCCTATACCCTATACCCTATACCCTATACCCTATACCCTATACCCTATACCCTATACCCTATACCCTATACCCTATACCCTATACCCTATACCCTATACCCTATACCCTATACCCTATACCCTATACCCTATACCCTATACCCTATACCCTATAGGCTATACCCTATACCCTATACCTATACCCTATACCCTATACCTTATACCATATTCCCTATAAGGTATACCCTATACCCTATACCCTTTACCCTATACCCTATACCCTATATCTTATACCCTATACCCTATACCCTATACCCTATACCCTATACCCTATAGCCCATACCCTATACCTCATAGCCTATACCCCATACCCTATACACTATACCCTAGACACTATACCCTATACACTATACCCTATACCCCATACCCTATACACTATACCCTATACCCTATACCCTATACCCTATACCCTATACCCTATACATACTATAATTATACTCCTATACCCTATACTTATACCCTATACCCTATACCCTATACCCTATACCCTATACCCTATACTCCTATACCCTATACCCTATACCCTATACCCTATACTCCTATAATTTATACCCTATACCCTATACCCTATACCCTATACCCTATATGGTTTAGGTGGTTTAGGGTTTGTGGCTTGTGGTTTAGGGTTTAGTGGTTAGTGGTTGTGGTTGTGGTTTAGGTTTAGGTTTAGTGGTTTAGTGGTTTGGGGTTTGGGGTTTAGTGGTTTAGGGTTTAGGGTTTAGGTTTAGGTTTGGTTTAGGTTTAGGTTTAGGGTTTGTGGTTTAGGGTTTAGGGTTAGGTTTAGGGTTTAGGTTTAGTGGTTAGGTTTAGGTTTGGGGGTTTAGTGGTTTGTGGTTTAGGGTTTAGGGTTTAGGTTTAGGGTTTAGGTTTAGGTTTGTGGGTTGTGGTTGTGGTTTAGGGTTTGTGGTTTAGGGTTAGGGTTTAGTGGTTTAGGTTTGTGGTTAGGGTTAGTGGTTGTGGTTTAGGGTTTAGGTTTAGGGTTTATACAAAACAAGGAACTAACCAACTATTAGACATCACTGAAGATTATTGTCTCATAAGTAATAACTAAGATATCCGTAAAACAAAGACCCACATCATTACCGCCGAAAGCACACCGCACTCTTTTCGCCCCCACCACCGTGCATGTCATCATCTACATCGTAAGCTTCAATGTTGACATCGTGAAGGGTTGTCTCCTCGCACTCATCAAGCTCCATATCTGTCATCTCATGATGAAGGCTTAGAGGCAAAGACACCCTCTAGGGCCTTGCATTGTAGACAGAAGAAGGTCTTGGAAGTGGTCAGGAGAAGGGTATGCAAAATGGACAGAAAATTACATTCCCACACGAGAAGCCGATGAAACTCCCGACACTCTTACCGGAGACATAGTCTTTGTACTACAACAGAAGAGCACCCAGAAGTTCAAGCGAAAGGGTGATGACATATTTGTTAGGGGCTAAATATCCTTTTCAAACTTTCAAACCAACTTAATCGGTACACCTCTAAATCCCTCTCTCCCATCCTCTCTCTCTCTCTCTCTCTCTCTCTCTCCAAAGAATTGAATTTGAAAATAACAAATATCGAGCCGCTCTTACCCGGGTGCTATTTCATCTTTAATTTCGTGTAATTCCACATTTCAATTCTCTCCCTTCCCGTCCTGGGTCCGAACTGGGTTCGACTTCCTGCATTCCTTGACTTCCGAACAATGCAAGGCCCTAGAGGGTGTGCTGCCTCCTAAGCCTTCATCGCAGATGATAGATATGGAGCTTGATGATGAGTGCGAGGAGACAAACCTTCACGATGTCAACATTGAAGCTTACGATGTAGATGATGACATGCACGGTGGTGGGGGCCAGAGAGTACTGTGCTCAAAGCATGATGTGGGTCTTTGTTTTCTGGATATCTTAGTTATGACTTATGAGACAATAATCTCCAGTGTTGTCTAATAGTTGGTTAGTTCCTTGTTTTGGACTAATCTTGTTTTTGTTTTATTTTGGATACTCCTCGACCTACCCATTCCATAACTTAACCCCGAACCCTCAAATCTCTTTAAAATCAAAAATGTTTTTCTTATTGTTTTCCTAAATAAATGATAAGTGGCGAAATTAAAATTTAAATTCTTTGTCGAAACAAAAACGTACATGAATGTTCGTTCAAAACAAAAAAAAGAACATGATGACGCCACAACTTTCGGGATCTCACAAGGATGAATAACTCGGCTTGACCGAATGTGGTACTTATAATGGCATTAAAAATTAAAATTAATAAATATTTATGATTTATTTATTTTTTCAAAAATATCATAAATATTTATGATATTTTAATGTTTTTTAGTTTGTTATTTTGTTAATTAGTTCTAAAAATAAACAAAAATTACATTTTGTTATCGGCAAGCGAATTTTCCGTCAGCCGATAAATAAAAAATATTAAATTATCAGGCGGAAATATTCCGTCGTGTTTAATAAAAAAAAAAAAAACACATTTAATTTCACCGTCGGAAATATTCCGTCGGTGTAATATTTCAAAAAGAAAAATAAAAAATATTTTAATTTCACCGTCGGAATATTTCCGACGCTGATAAATAAAAAAATAAAAAAATGATATATTTTCACCGGCGGAATATTTCCGTCGCTGATAAAGATTTAGCGGCGGAATATTCCGTCGGTAAATCAACCGCCAAATTAGCGGCGGAAATAAACGAATATTCGAGGAATATTCGTTTTAGCGGCGGAATTTAGCGGCGGAATTAAATTCCGTCGCTAAATTTGACGCCAAAAATTTTCCGACGCTAAAGCCTATATTCCGCCGCTATTTAGCGACGGAATCTGTCCGTCGCTGATAATTCCGTCGCTAAATGACCTGTTTCTGGTAGTGTAAAAGCTTCTAACCAAAAGTTGTAGGGAACTTTGGCTTTAGCCATAAGACAAAGACCCATCTCCAAAATCTGGTGATGTTTATGCTCCACCACACAATTTTGTTGGGGGGGGGTGTATGGACACGTGATTTCGTGTTTAATGCCTACGTTTTGGAGATAGTTGGCGAATACCTGACTAGTAAATTCACCCCCTCCCCGGTTAGTTTGAACGGTCTTGACAGTGTGTATAGCAGAAATTCTTTGAGATAATTGATTTTCAATCTGTGTTTTAAAAGTAGTGAATATTTATGTAACAATAGATTTATGAGTCACGGGGAAAAATCCACACAAATCGAGAAAAATCATCTGCGATAGAAAAATAATAGCGATAACCATTCATAGAAGAAACCGGGCCAGGGCCCAAACATCTAAATGAAGCATATAAAGGGGATGCTAAACATTACACGTTCTAGTATAAAAAGGCACTTGACTAGACTTCCCTAAAGGACACCATTGACAACAATGGTGTTCATCAAATTTACTATTTAAAGGTAAATTAAATTGTTGACACAAAACTTTGAAGACATTGAATTGAAAAACATCTTGTAGAGACCGCCTAAATTACTGCCAGAAATGAGAATCTACTTCGTCAGATTGTTCTTAATACGAAAACCACACGAGTCACGTTAAAAAAAAATATTATTATCCTTAGAAAATTGACAGATGGATAACAATGGGCTATGAATATGAGGAACGTACAACATATTTTAAGAGTAAAAGAATGGTTGTTTATGTGCACAGCGGAACTACTAGTGTGAGAAATGTGTAACTTAGAGCCATTACCAACTGTAACTACATCTTTACCTGAGTATGGATAAGAGTTAGAGAAGGAAGCCGAGTCAGTAGTCATATGATTCATTGCACCAGAATCAAGGATGTAGGGATCTACCTGACCCATGTAAGCGGAAATGTTCGGACAATCACATCAACTATGGCCACGCTGAAAACACAGTTGATAGGTTACATCTGGATTTGGCAAGAGTCCACGACCATTGTTCCCTTTATGCCCCCCACGGTTTTGTGTACCATGCAAATTTCCTTGGCTACGATCTGCCCATTGTCGCGACAATATCCACCATAATTGTTGTTCCAATTTCCAGTCCATTGTCCCTAATTTCCATGGTTGTTGTTCCAAGACCCATTATTACCACCATTATTCCGAGTACCATTGATGCGATCTACCACCACAGCCATTATTACGATTCTGATGGCCACCGCCACAATTATTCCCAAAATTTGCTTCAGGAGAAATAGTAACAGGAGGTATTGCAGCAATTAGGGCAGCAACTTGTTGAGTTGGGTAGCAAACATGGCCAGAAACATATCTTCCTTAACAAGAAGATCATTGAACATCAAAGGTGTGGGGGTTACGTGCGTGAATAGCGGCTGTGGAAGTAAGGAATTCTTTGTGTTCTTGGCCAAGCCTGCCAAGGATACATTGAATAAGGACTGGATCACCGGCGGCAGTTAGTGCATCAGCAATTGATGATGCACGGAGATAATCTGAAATGGGTGTCTCGACCGCCTTCTTGAGATCACGCAATTTCTCCTTCAAAGTCTCAATTTGGAGGGCCAAAGTAGCCCCAAATCTTTTTGCTAACTCTACCCAAGCAGCAGGAGCAGCGTCACTAGAGTTGAGATAGGGTTGAATGGCTGGTGTAACTGTACCTTTTAACTAGCCGCACACGAGATATGTAGCAGACTTCCATACGTTATGCTTAAGGTTCTTAGATCCGTCCACAAGAGTGGCTGAAGGTTGTTCAGGGTCAACAACAAATAGCAAACCATGAGTGCAGAGAAGTGTTTTGAAAAGGGTACTCCAATTTACATAATTTTCCTTGGTGAGATAGCTTGCCCCATGATGGCAGTAGGATTATAGAATATCGGTAAGGGAGTTTCTGAGGATGAAGAAGCGCCATAACCCTGGACGAATCTGAGCCTGGAGTAGTAGACATGATATTGCGAAGAACAGAAGAGAGAAAGGGGTAAGAGAACCGAAAGCTGGATCGGGTTAGACTAATACCATGTAAAAGTTCATGCAGCCAAGAAGAAACATGAGACGGAGGCATGGGAATAATTTTATGTGTGTTTATTTCATCAGTGAAGCGTAAAATATATATAAATCAATAGCTCTGTAGAAGTATACTAGGTAACTATGACTCAATCCTATACTTAGATTATGGGCACAATTAATTACAATAAAAAGCCAAAAATACAATGATATATCTTCCTAAATACACCCTATCATATAATATGTCTAATAAAACTACCTCAAAAAAGATGATATTTACAAAAAAAAACATGTAAGTTGTGATATTACAAAAAACCACTTTTCTTTTCTTTCTTTTTTTTTTTATTTTTTTTTGTCTTTTCAGTTAAAATAACTGATAAATGCATTCATCAGTTGTTTATAACTGATAAATGCATTTATCAGTTTCTTAAAGGGTATTTTGTACTTGGTTTTTTAATTAAGCAACTGATAAATGTATTTATAACATTTATCAGTTATTTGAAAAAAAAAATTAAATTAAAAAAAGTAATTTTTTGTAATATTCAAAAGTGTTTTTTGCAATATCCAATTTGTGTGTGTTTTTTATTTTTTTTGTAATATCTTTCTTTCAAAAGTAGTTATTGATAAATGCCCCATATGGAAAGGGAGGAAAGATTTTTCCTTGGAGGCAGGTGAAAAATTGTCATTGGAGCAGGAACGTTATAAATAACTAGTGTAACATTCTAGCGTTATGATACTTTGACAGTAAATTTAAACAAACCAAAGTAAGAGCCTATAACTTATGAAAATAAATGTTTGAAAATAAAATTTAAAGGTAAATAATTCAAAAACAAAAATTGACAATCATTTTGCATTTTCAAATATACTCCCTCCGTCCAGTTACATACTTCACACTTTCTATTTTGGGCGTCCAATTACATACTTCACACTTTGTTTCTTTCCCAAAATGAAAAGGAATCTTTACTATTCCCTCCACTCATTCTCTCTCCTACATTATTTTAATACTCACAACACCATTATAATTTACTATTCCCTCCACTCATTCTCTCTCCTATTTTAATTTCACACTCACAACACTTTCAATATAATACTCACTCCTTAATTTACGTGAGTACAGTAACTGTGAAGTAACTACTTGGACGGAGGGAGTATGTGTAAAGCCACTTCTTTTTACACAACATTTCACACCTCTAAAAAATACTCTCCATCAATTAAATGAGAGAGCCTGTTCATGCCCCCCCCCCTACCTTAGTTTCGACAAATTTGCACTATGCAGAAATTCCAAGCTTCATGACATATTTACTCTTAAAATAATCTTGACCCCATATACTTTGTATGGTTAGGATCATTGTAGGTCATAACAAAAATCACAATCAACACGGATAAAAGAAAAATTCAGACAAAATTAATCATGATTAACATAATCAACAGAATCGCAACCTCACCCAGTTACGAAGCCCTAAGAAAGTATAATTGTTCTATGATAATTGATGCAACCTATAAAGAAAATAATTGATGAATGAGAGGAATTTAACTCGCTCGACGTAAGCCATGGTCGCTGTTCTTCCAAAGTCTTCTTTCACCGTTTCTCAGTCTTCTCTGACCAATTGATTGAACAACAATGCATAACATGCAAAAGCTATGGGTTATTCAGAACATTACACTCATCTAATATAGCTTATTTCAGCAACCTGTTTATTCATTTGCTCTTCAAACAGAGAAAGCAAAACTATAATCTTAAAATCAAATGGCTTCAAATGATAAGCTATACATTAAAATCAAAGCTAGAAATCAAAACAACAGTTGTAAAATCGAGGAGGTAAAATCGAAAATTAATATTATTTGAAAAAGGCACACAGGAGAAAATTTTAAACTCTCCATATGAAAAACCATTCATGAAGCACCTTCACTTGCACAATAAACTATCCTAACAACTGAATTAAAATGATCAAAATTGTACAGATCAATTATAATGATGAAAGAATTGTATTAAATATCTAGATGACTATATGTATAGATGATTGTTAAGTCGACATTATAACATCTATCTCAATGAATAGCCGACAGTCTTATGCCTTAATTGACAATGGTTTCAGAAAAAAAATCTATGATTGGTTAATTTCGGGCTTTAGGGCAAGCAAGTGAAAAAAGATAAGACTTCAAAATGCAGAATGGTTAGATAGAGAAAATCATTCTCGAAGATATACGATCAATGATCCCCTAATGCATAAACCATTACTTTAAACATATGTTAGTTCAATCTCAAGCTGCATTGCTTCAGACACATACCAAAGCAGCGTATTATCCTTATATATCAAGCTTTTGCTCAAGTATGCTGAACTATAGTGAAATGCCGTTCTTCTTTTGAAGCTCACCAACCTTACTTTTTAAATATTGATGTGGTGAATAATGTGGTACAAAAGCTTACATGAACACAAATAATGGATGAGCTTTGGAGGAGTGAGGATTAGGGATTGAGGCACTAGGGTTAGATGGATGGTTGATGGTATTGTTGTTCTTAGTGGTTGATGGTATTGGTGTTCTTAGTGGTGGCAAAGGATTGAGGGTGCTGCTAAGGTTAGGGTTAGAAATGCTTGAAGGGAGAGAAGAGGAAAGGTTGCCACTTGCAAGGATCACTGTACCATTAATGTGGCAGGCCATACCGTCAAAACCCTAGAAATGCAAATGACGGATGTCTCAAAGAGGGTTTGAGCACTAGGTTTTTTTATGGTACATGTTCATGATAGTACTCTATTAATTACTTGTGGAAATATAATTTGGTTATACATGAGTAGGACTACAAGAATACCATAAATCATGACCAAGTTCCAAATGTAGAAAATGAATAAAGTTCATGATCTAGATGTTAGTGGAAGATAGAAAAACCTATACCATAAATCATGACCTAGTTGTTAGTAGAAGATAGAAAATAAATGTCTACACTGTTAAGGATCCAAATGATACAGAAACCAGCAGCTCATCTCATGGGGACGAGTCATCCCAGTCCAAACCAATTATTCCCCATATGAGGCACGACAGATTTAGAAGGTGCAACATTAGGGACGAGTCGTCCCAGACAGCACGACTCGTGCCATCGGAATCTGCAGATCACGATCTTCAGCTACACAAATCTGCTCCTGATCCTCTTCCATAACTATCCTTACATATTTAGATTAGTGTAAATATATTCATTGTAATCTTCTCATTATTTGATGTATATCTTTTTACCAAAGATAGATGTACGAGACTTGTATATATTCTCTTGATTATCATTAATAAAATCATGGCCTTTTCCAAGTTATTGTTTTTCTCTTTAATCTTTATGGTATCAGAGCAGTTTTGATCCTCAACCCTTCCTCTCTCTCAAATCGGCTCCCCCAATCCAACCCTAGCACACTGCCTCCTTCCTCTAATGGCCATGCCATCCTCCCCCATTCCAAACCCAGCCGAACCAAACTCCCCTCTCATTCTTGTTAATCTCTCCCACTGCATTAGTCGCACACCCCAGACCTATCTTCCTTGGGCTGCTCAACTAGAGTCTATCCTCTTTGGCCTTGACTTGCTAAAATTTGTAGATGGCTCTCATCCCTCACCGCCTCCTAAAATCACTACCAATAATCAAGAGGCAGACAACCCAGCTTTCACTACTTGGAGCCGCCAAGATCGCCTCCTTCTTGGTGCACTCCTAGGCACATTAGACACCACTGTCTCACCCCTTGTTCTTCAGGCCAAAATCTCCAATGAAACTTGGACTCTCCTTCGCACCACCTATGCTAACCCATCTAGGGGCCATATCCTTCAAGTTAAGTACAATCTTGATTCCCTAACCAAAACCACCCAAACCATTGTTGAATATATGCACTCCATCAAAACCTGCACCGACAAACTAGCTATCCTTCGGAAACCCATGGACCCCAAAGATATCATTGCCAAAACCCTAAAAGGCCTAGACTATGAATCCTACAAACCTGTCATTGATTCCGTCCGAGCCCGTGACCTTCCCATCTCTTTTGAATCTCTCCATAAAAAACTCATACACCATGAACACAACTTGAAACAATAAACCCCCTCGCCAACTTTTCCAGCCTCCGCCCATGCTGCCTCTTACCGTCCTAACTCCAGTCGCTTTTCCAACCGCATGAATACCAACTTCCCGTCTCCACCCAACTTCTCTGCCCCTAATTCTCCTTTTCCGTCCCATTCCCACCCCCAACACCCCTTCCTCAAACCCTTTTAAGGGTAAATGCCAATATTGTAGGTACGTAGGACATGTTATCTCTCAGTGTAACCGCTTCAAGCGTGACAATCCCGCTGTGGTTTTTCCATCCCCCAATAACTCCCCCAGGCAGTCCCGCCCTATTACCATAAGCCAGCCTCAAGCACATACCATCACCACTGCCTAACACACCCATCCAAACTCTTGGCTCCTTAACACTGGTGCCACGCATCACCTTACCAATGACCTCACTAACCTCTCCCTACACCACCCGTATAATGGTTGTGACGATGTGATCATTAGCAATGGCTCCTCTCTCCCTATCTCAGATATAGGTTCCTTCACTCTCTATTCTTCTCACAAAACACTTCATTTCACTAATGTTCTCTATGTTCCTCTTATTTCGCGTAATATTTTATCTATTTCTCAATTTCTCAAAGATAACAATGCCTTCGTCGAATTCTCACACTCTTCCTTTTTTGTTAAGGATCTCTCGACACATCAAATCCTTCTCCACAGGACAAATGATCATGGAGTTTACCTTTGGCACTCTTCATCACCAAAAGCTCTCCTTGGAACAGCCGCTACTACTTATTCTTGGCATCATCGTTTAGGGCACCGTCCTCCCCCTATTATTTCCTTTTTGAATAAACAATTTTCCCTTTCAATTCAGTCTAGTTCGTTTTCCAATTGTAATTCATGCGACATTAATAAAAGTCATGAATTGCCTTTTGATGTTTCTTCCCTTATCTCTGCTGCACCTCTTGAAATTGTTTTTTCGAATGTATGGACATCTCCTATACACTCTCACGACAACTTCAAATATTATGTGATATTTGTCGATCATTTCACTAAGTATGTCTCGTTATATCCTCTCAAAAACAAATCCGATACCTTTGCCACATTTAATCGATTCAAAGCCCTTGTTGAAAAATTCTTCAACAAACCCATTCTTCAACTATTCTCTGACAACGAAGGTGAATATCTCAAACTTACAAACTCCCTCACCCAATATGGCATTTCTCACCTCACTTCTCCTCCTCACACTCCCGAGCACAACAGTTATGCCGAGCATCGCCATCGTCACATCGTCGAAACTGGACATACTCTTCTCACCCATGCCAACCTTCCCTTAAATTTTTGGACATATGCCTTCATTACTGCCACATATCTAATCAACTGCTTGCCTACATCCACCCTCCACAATAACTCACCCTACTTTTGCCTGTTTCGAAAACACCCCAACTACACAAAGCTTCGTTCTTTTGGCTGCCTTTGCTACCCTTGGCTCTTCCCCTACACTCCTCATAAGCTCGCTCCCCGCTCCATCCCATGCGTCTTTGTAGGATATTCCCCTACCCAAAGTGCATATTATTGCCTAGATCCCATTTCTAATCGTGTTTATACCTCTCGGCATGTTAAATTTGTCGATGATACCTTCCCATATCCTACCCTTATCACTCCTAGCCTCAACTCTCCCTCTGTCACTCCCTCCCAATGGTGCTCCCTTTCTTTTCCCATACTTCTCCCTGTACCACCTTCACAAATCCCTCCATCTGTCCCGGCCTCTTCTTCCTCAGTTCCATACTCCTCTGCCCCCACCCTCACACCAGTCCCCTCACCTTCTTAGTCCAACACCTATTCCAGTACTTCTCCCTCTCCTCATCCCTCTGCCGAGTGTGATACCTCCCAGCCCTCACCTTCCCCTGCTTCTTCTTAGCCACCCCCCATCTACACCTCCCCTCCGTACCATCACTACTCATCTCTCTAACAATATCACCAAGCCCAACCCCAAATATGCTAACCTTGTTTCTCTTTCCACTCCCACTAGCCTACCTTCCTCAATAAAACAAGCCCTTGCCTCCCCACATTGGAAAGGTGGCATGTGTGAGGAGTTCTCTGCTCTTACCAAAAACAATACATGGTCCTTGGTTCCTTCTACCTCTGCCCCAAATATTGTTGGCTGTAATTGGGTCTTCCGGATCAAGTATAACCCAGACAATACAATTCAGAAATACAAGGCCCGTCTTGTAGCCAAGGGCTTTCATCAACGCCCTGGCATTGATTACTCGGAAACCTTCAGTCCAGTTGTCAAACCTGTCATGGTTAGACTTCTCTTATCTCTTGCTCTCTCTCATGGTTAGAATATTCGTCAACTTGATATTAATAACGCCTACTTACAAGGCAATCTCAAGGAAACTGTCTTCATGTCCCAACCCCCTGGTTTCACCGACTCCTCTCATCCATCTCATGTATGTCATCTTCATAAGGCTATCTATGGCCTTAAACAGGCTCCTAGAGCATGGTACATGGAACTGAAAAACTTCCTTGTTTCTTATGGCTTTCAAATTTCTATTGTTGATTCCTCTCTGTCTTTATTTACTCACAATTTTCTCAAACACTCTTTCTCTTGGTCTATGTTGATCTTATTGTCACTAGTCCCTCTCCCTCCTTCCGTTCTACTTTTATTTCTCACCTTTCTTCTTGTTTCTCTCTCAAGGATCTCGGTCCGTTCTCTTACTTTTTAGGAGTTGAAGTCACCCCCAACTCCAAGGGTCTCCTTCTATCTCGATCTAAATATATTTATGACCTACTCTCTCGTTATAATATGTCTCATTCGAAACTTGCTATCACACCTATGGTCACTTATCCTACCCTTTCTCATCATCCGGTTACCGCCATTTGTGACCCTACTAAGTATCGGGCTATCGTTTGTAGTCTTCAGTAGTTATCTATAACCCGCCCTGATATTGCCTTTTCAGTAAATAAACTAGCTCAGTTCATGCAACATCCGCAATCCAAGCATTGGGTTGCTCTCAAGCGATTACTTCGCTATCTTTATGGTACTTTTAATTTGGCATTCAACTTTATCACAACTCTCCATTAACTCTTCATTCATTTTGTGATGCTGATTGGGCCGGTGATAAAGATGACTACATCTCCACCATGGGGTTTATTATATACATTGGCCGAAATCCTATTGCTTGGTCCTCCAAGAAACAAAAGGCCTTAGCTCGTTCTTCGACTGAGGCTGAGTTTCGTGCCATAGCTGATGCTACTGCTGAGGTTATATGGATTTGCAATCTTCTCTCTGAGCTTGGTGTCACTCTTTGCCATACACCAGCCATTTACTGTGACAATCTTAGTGCCACTCACTACTTATGTCAACCTCGTCTTCCACTTGAGGATGAAACATCTAGCTCTTGCCTTCCATTTTGTTCGTGAGCAGATACAACAAGGGAAACTACGGGTTCAACACATTTCGGGATCGAATCAACTAGTCGATGCTCTTACAAAGCCTCTTCCTTGTGCTCGGCTTGTCTCTCTTATTTCCAAGATTGGACTTCTTCGCGGATCGTCCATCTTGCGGGATCGTGTTAAGGATCCAAATGATACAGAAACCAGCAGCTCATCTCATGGGGACGAGTCGTCCCAGTCCAAACCAATTATTCCCCATATGAGGCATGACAGATTCAAAAGGTGCAACATTAGGGACGAGTCGTCCCAGACAGCATGACTCTTGCCATCAGAATATGCAGATCACGATCTTCAGCTACACAAATTTGCTCCTGATCCTCTTCCATAATTATCCTTACATATTTAGATTAGTGTAAATATATTCATTGTAATCTTCTCATTATTTGTTGTATATCTCTTTACCAAAGATAGATGTATGAGACTTGTATATATTCTCTTGATTATCATTAATAAAATCATGGTCTTTTCTAAGTTATTGTTTTTATCTTTATACACCACAGTTTGATAATTTAAGTAATTAATAAGTTAAATCTATACCAACAAATCATTCCTTTGCCCCCTTATAATTTTGAAAGAGTCCTAGAGGATTAAATGTGTGAACTATAATTTTACATATTTACCTTTTCCTATATTTAATAAATAGTGGTTAGTGACTGTTAGATACATTATCCCAAATCGAGAATTGGCAAACCTTGCCTGTAACATATAAAGATCCTGTGCCAGTTTCTTTAGCACCAATTGATTTTAAAAGTGACTCATTTAATTTCTTAATTACTACGCAATTTGTTTGTAGTCAATGACACAAATACATTTTGTTATAGCATTATTTGTTTTAATCAACAGTCTACTTAAATCTTATGTCATAATATGTTAGTGGCTAATGTCCTCGTTTAATTCCAGTGTGGTTTTTTTGTGGTCGCCAAAGTTTAATTTCAGGCAAATGTTTTGGAAGCAATGTCGTCACACACATTAGCATCACATTTTTTACTAGATCACAACATGAAGAAGAGGTTTTGCTTCTCCAAGCATGTTAATAGTATCAAATTAGTATCGCCATATATATAGAGAAGTATTAAATAATGAAAATAATAAACTTCAAAAATATTTACAAGAGCCATTACTAAGATTAAATACAATGAAGTCTATCAACATCTAAGTCATCACTAGGAAAATTAACCAACTCATCTAGCCATGCTTACAAAAGGCTGAGGTTATGGGAAGATTTAAAAGCCTTGTAGCAGAAACATGTTTATAGGTATAAAATTGTTCTTCAATTTCAAATTACTTGCACCCCAGAAGCCTAAACTCTTTCCGTTCTCCTTTACAAACTGAGTCCTACCCCTAGCGAAAGCAAATAGTCCAATGCTCTTCCAGTAACGATACCAGAATATCCACAACCTCGTGGATATGTCATAAAACTCCACCCGTAGAGTTCTCGAGTGGAGTTGTCACCGGTGTTGGAGGGTGGGGCTGGAGAGACGGTGGGGCTGGTGAACGAACAAACTCCAACTCTTGAAATGCCATGAACAACGAACACATCCCTTATCCTGCAAAAATAACCATCCCTATTAGTTAATCCATAATTAATTAATTCAACAAAGAGATTCACTCATATTAAGGGGTTTTTCTATTCAATTCATTTTGAAAATAAATATAATAAATTACAAACACGATATTAGAAAAAAGTACTAACCAGAGAAAATGCAATTCTCTCTCTCTCTCTCTCTCTCTCTCTCTCTCTCTCTCTCTCTCTCTCTCTCCCCTCCCTCTCTCTTTTTCTTTGTCTTCCGCTCTATTATTTTGAATTTTTTCTCCACAATGGATAGATCTTTTGCCATGGTTTATTGTATGCGGAAAAGTTGATTTATATAGTTAATTTGGTATGCTATTTGGTGAAAGTAATTAATGCTTAGTGATAAGGATGCTACATCAACTTTAGAATATGTGTATAATTGCTCTTTCCATATCTTAAAGAAAATGCCAGATTTTCTTTGGTACCAAATTGTATGAATATTGAGCTATTGTTTTAATTTTATGAAAATAGTTATCCATAATATTCTTAATATTGAATGGATAATATTACCCAAAATATACTCCCTCCATCCCACAATATATGTATGTGGATATTGATCAACTTGTCAACATTTTTAATGATGTGCTTTATCTATCGACAATGATTGTATCATGTTGAAATTGCTATAATATTATTTCCTTATTGACCAACATGTATTTATTTTGAGGCGGATCAAAAAGGATAATGAGATATTAATTACAGAGAGAGTAGTCAATATATATGATTTTATATTCTATTTTGGCCGTTCAGAGTGTAAATGATATAATGAGACTTTTTTTTATGTGTGGGGGGTGGAGGACTTAATTGACAACATATTCTTGTAATTGTTCGGGTATCCGGTTTATGGATCTCATTGGTACATACTCCCATCGTTCCATGTAAGTGGAGAGTTTTTTTTATTATTTTTCTCATCTCAATGGGAAGTACCCAAAATGACAATGGTTTTATACTATTTCTTTCACCTATTCTCTCTCTATTTTACTTTTATACTCACAACTATAACCAAATTACTCCCTTCGGCCTCATTTATAAGTTAAAAAACAACTTTGACACATATCAAGAAAGTAGTTGAAGTAGTTTGATAGTAATAAAAACATGTGAAAATTACTAACATATCCTCATATTAAATGTGTAATAAATGTTTACTTGTCTTTGAAAATGAATAGTTAATTAGGGGTATTTTTGGTAAAATAGTATTAAATACAATTGCATTTAATGAGTTTTGTATTGAAAATGATAATATATTCTTATATTTGAGGAAAAAAAATCAATTTTTTTTTTCTTATAAAAGTGGCCGGAGGGAGTACTATTCTTCCAACCCATTCACTTTCGTAATTTACTTTTTATACTCACAAACCTACTCACATTAATTCTCTCTCCTACTTTTTGTTAAATCTTGTGCCCAGACTTTGGTCTCCAATCATTTGGGACAAAGGGAGTATGATTTAGATAATATATGAGAATTCTATTATATTCTTGTGATATCACCCCCATACATTTCTTACATAATTATCTTTTTCTATGTGGATTTACAGCATTCGATACTAGCAATCTAATATCCATCTATTTTAGGGAGTTATTGATATGCCAATGTGGAAGAGACTACATGAATAAAAGTTTAAATCATGATCCAGATAAGAAAATAGAAAAGGTATGAAGTATGATAACTTAGAATGTTATTGAATATATTTGAAGTATTTATATGGATATATGTCAAGAACCTTGATAAACATGTAGCAAGAAAATGATCTGCATATTCTTTTTATTTCTTTATCGAGCTAGGTCATATTACTGTATTTTTCTTTTTTCGGGACAATAATATGTTACTTTAGTATCCATGCATCCAAAATGGTTCTTGATAAATTATTATCGAGCCTAGGGCCATGATGCAGCATATGGATTTTTAACGAAATTTTTTTCTCGTGTAGGTCAGAGTGACATCCATTGAACTAAGTATCTAGATACTTTTCATGCAACAAAAATGACATAAGTTACTAAACCACACAAAATGTCAAGTTGGGGTCATCAACTATCTAACACATAGCACCGTTGCAGTCCTTATTTCTTTGGGTAAATGAAAAATTAGGGTCTAAATTTTAGTTCGTAGATAAGAGTCCAAATAATGTTCAAAACTCTCCAATAAGAGTATAAAGATGACAAACATTAGCAATTAATGCCACCATGTGACACAAACAAAGGGAGTAGTTGTTGTAATGCCCCCTCCCCCAAATAAATAAATACTAGTATTTATTTATTTAATGATTGTTCAATCTGGGACAGAGGGAGTACTCCTTTTGTCCCAAAATGAATGACAATTTTTTTTCTCAAAGTGAATGATTTCTTGAAACTTTTCCATAAAAAATATTTGTCCTCATATGATATTTTTTGATTTTTTTTTCATACTTCATTTTGTAATTGCAAAAAAAAAAAAATAATAGCAAGAATATTCATGATTTTTTTTCTGTTGAAGATCAATATTTTCAAAATAGCCCTTAAATTCAAATATGGTCAACCATTTTGGGACATAGGGAGTAAATTATTCAATAAGTTAGATAAATGCAGCCATACATTATACATTTGAATTTTCACGGTTAACTTTCATAATCAAGATTTTGTGACATACATGTTTTTTATAATTGAAAGGATACGAGAAATATTCTTTGCTATTTTAAAAATGCCTTATTTTGTCCCCTCCACCCCTTATAATTTTGAAGAATAAATTATATTGACCCTTGAGTGTTTTAGCTTCATCCTCACCTCAATTTTTGAAAGTTATTATATTTTATAGAAAATCGTTTATCGCCAAAATTTTATTTTATCTTCCCCATATATATATATATATATATATATATATATATATATATATATATATATATATATATATATATATATATATATATATATATATATATATATATATATATATATATATATATATATATAACAATATACTATTCTCATCGGAGCATTGGATATTTGAAGGACAAAATAAAGTGCATTTTTTTTTAAACAATGTCATCACACACAGTAGCATCACATTTTTTACTAGATCACACCGTGAAAAAAGAGGTTTCAGTTCTCCAAGCATGTTAATTGTATGAAGATAGTATCACCATATAAACAATAAAGATTAAAAATACTGACAAGATCCATTAATCAGATTAATTACAATGAAATTGATCGACATGTAAGTCATCGCTAGGAAAATTAATCAACTCATCGTAGCAGAAAATCAGTGCAAAAGGCTAGAGGCAATGAGATAAATCCATAAAGTATGTGCAATGATTTTTAATTTTTAAGAGGTTATGGTAGATCCAAAAGCCTTGTAGCAGAAAACATGTTTTTTCATTTCTAAAAGATAGTGTCTGATTTTCGATCAACTTGATTTTTCTTATTAATTTGATGAAAAATTTATAAATATTGAGGTATTGTTTTAAAATTTTGAAAATAGTTACTATAATTTTAATATAATATTAATTATATTAATAATCCTTGAATGTTTGTAGTAAAATTACCTAAAATATAATTCTTTCATCTCATAATAAATGTGATATATTTTCAGTTGTCAATATATTTAATGATGTGATATACTTGTTTGATGGGATAAAACTAAAAAATATTTGCAATGATTTTTTAATTATTAAGAGGTTCTAGAAGATCCAATGCCTTTTAGGAGAAAACATGTTGCACGTATAAAATTGCTCTTCCATTTCAAATTATTATGCACCCCAGAAATGCCTAAACCCTTTGTTCTATGGGGATAGCCAAACCCCTTTATCTGAAATAAAGGCTTGGAGATAAGGATGCTAGCTCAACTTTAGATTTTGTGTATCAATGTTTTTTCCATTTCTTAAATACAGTGCGTGATTTTCGGTCAACTTGATTTATTTTATTAATTTGATGAAAATATTTTGAATATTGAGGTATTGTTTTAAATTTTTTGAAAATAGTTATGATACGACCTTCGGAATCGGAAGGCGTTTGCTCTCTTTCATTCCTTGGAGGCGACCTCTCCTTACTTTCTCTCCTCAATTGTGATCGGCCTCCTGTTGGGAGTACACCCCTAACCTTGGGAGGCAACTTACCCTGAATTCGATCGGCCTACAATTGACTCCTCCAAAATGATTCAACCTCTTATACCCTGTCAGTATTTAGCTTATCGTGTAGGTCCCTAGTTCGACTAACTGAGTTTCCCGCTAGGCGAGGTCTCTCATTCCTCCCTTCTCCCCTTGAGGTTTCAGGAGCCCTGTTCCTTGGTCGCTGATAGATTTGTGACTGTGCTTCTTGAGATCTATGGTCATCCCCGAGACCTCTGGTAGTTCAAGATGTTCGTCATAAGCGTCCAACAGGCTCTGTAAGACTCTCATCGGTTCAAACAAGGCCTTCATACTTGGGTGAGGAGATGAGGGACATGGAAGGTCGCATGCAGTTGTTCAACCCGTTCGGTGTTTCTTTCCTTGTTGGCCACCTCCTTGGGCATTCATTGGCCTCTTCTATCTCCTCTTGTCTTGAATCCTCACTCCATCAACTATACTGTTTGAATGAGTTGGTCTCCTGTGGGGGTTTTTGGGAGGAGGAAGAAACACTGTGCAGTTCCCGGCGCCACATTCTACACCCATATTATTCCCAACGGTATTTTCATTAACCAAAATTGGTTGCCCCTTATTAACGTGATCAACAGAGGCGGTGGCGGTGTGACCATCTAACATAATGTTTAGAAGTTCATGTGATTTCAAGGTTCAGGATGCTTCGATTCCCGACAATGGAACCAACTGATGATATAGGAACCAACAGTTGTAATGTAGGGATTAACCGTCTCCGAGAATATAGGAGTTTGTTTTTTTGGCGGATCGGAGCACGCCTGCTTAGCTTGGTTGCGGTCGCTCAGCCTATCGAGGTCGACATGCATTCGTGCCTTGGTCAGGCAGAGATTGTACACGAGGGATGAATCGCATTTCGAACCAAGATAGGTCGCGATCTAGCAAAGGTCGGACCATAGGCTTGGTCGACTAATCCAACCCGATGAATGTTTTGCATTATAGGCGTTGTGATTGGCCTCTTAGGCATATTGGGCCTTTGGACCTTCATGGATGTTGGGCCAACCTTATTGGGCCTGGTCCATCACTTTATTTCCATTCACCAGCTTTATCCCTCAAGCACACCATGACATGGTCGTCACTTTGTTTATATAGGTGGAATATCCAAAAACAGAACCCTTAACCAATTGGGTACAGAAAGATCGAAGCAATTCCATTTTTTAAAAGAAAAAAATTTATAGACCCTTAGAAGTGTTTTCAACGTGCAGCCGTGTGGCTTCTAGAATTGATCATCTTGTTTTTCTCATTTCCTGCTCGATCCCGACTCCCCCTTCATGGTTTTGGCTCCATGGTTTTGACTCTATAACCAAATAGAGGATACCCCTCCTGATTACAAGTTTGATTCTTAATTCTCTTATATCTTTATTCTAGTTCTTGGCTTTCTCTTAGACTAGATTACTGGTTCTCACAACGGAATGTCTTTGCCGGAGATACTTTCGACTAGTTATGTTTGTTCATTGATCTCAGGTGTGATGGAATTAATTATACATAAACCCTAGAATAATGCGGAATATTTATTCTAGGAAAATCATGCTTTAAGTTATCAAAGATTATGGAACGATAGACAAACCTGAATCCATAGCAATATTTGGAGAATACTTGATGAAGACTTGATGAATGATTATTGCCTTCCAATTGATCCTTAGGGTTCTTAGAATTCAGATGACAATGGGAATCAAAAGAATAAAACCTAGGTAGGTCAATTGGGGACCATAACCCTATATTTATAATGACCTAGTATGTTAGACAGCCCATCATAGATTAACAACTAGGCCCCTTAGGTATCTACACATATTAACTGTAGATCCCATACTTATAAAAGATGACTTGGGCCCCCTTTAACTTTAGTAGATCACTTTATTAGGCCCAAATACTTTAATATTTAATGTGACATATACAATTACTTATAGTGCACATACGTCTATGTGCCCAAAGACTTTATTTATTATACTAGTATATGTAAAGTCCATAAAATATTCCAACAATCTCCCACTTGGACTTACACATGTACATAGTATAATACCTTAGTTTAATTGCATATCACATTATAAACCTTAACAGCAATGCTTTACCAAATTGTGTCATCATAAACCAATCCGGTCCATTAGTCAAATCAACATAAGAATCAAAGAGGTTTTCGTCACTATTAGCGCAACTAGACCCATCAGTGGTCACATATATTAGTTCAACTAAATGACATGGATCAAGTATGGATGTGTAACATGGAATAACATGTAATGTGATCTTCACATGTCTATTCTCAACTGGTCCAACCTTATTTTGAGATCAACCAAATATTCAGAGTGCAAAATAACTTTATTAACCAAAACTGAAAAACCAAATATACTTATAACAATAAATGTAAGAGCAAAATACAAAACTCCCACTCAATCTAAGCATACTCTAGTGATACAACACCCATACAAGCAGTGTGCTCGTGAAAAACCTTCGGTGTTACACCCTTAGTAAGCGGATCCGCGACCATGGAGTTAGTCCCAATATGCTCAATACAAATCTGTCCACTCTGAATCCGTTCCTTAACAGCAAGATACTTAATGTCTATGTGCTTAGACTTAGACGAGCTCTTGTTGTTATTAGAATACATAACTGCTGACTTATTATCACAAAATAACTTTAATGGCCTATCAACGCCACCTAATATGCGCAGCCCAGTGATAAAATTTCGCAACCAAATTGCGTGATTTGATGCCTCATAACATGCCACAAACTCTGCCTCCATCGAGAAGTAGCAACAAGTGTCTGCTTAACACTCTTCCAAGAATCTGCTCTTCCACAAAGTAGATAAACGTAGCCCGAAGTAGACTTACGACTATCATGGCATCCAGCAAAGTCAGAATCCGAATACCCAATGATCTCAAGTCTATCCGACTTTCTGTAAGTGAGCATATAATCCTTTGTTCTCTGTAAATAATGCATGACCCTCTTGGCTGCTATCCAATGATCCTTTCCAGGATTGCTAAGGTATCTGTCTAAAACACCAACTATGAATGCTTGGTCTGGGCGAGTGCAAACCTGAGCATACATCAAGCTCCCTATAGCCGAAGCATAAGGGATGCTATTCATTTCCTTAGATTCAATCTCATTCTTGGGGCACTGAGCAAGATTGAATTTGTCACCTTTAGCCACTGGGGTGTCACCCATTTTACAATCCTGCATGCCAAATCTCTTAAGTACCTTATCGATGTAACTCTTTTGTGACAATCCAAGAATACCTCGAGAACGATCTCTGTGTATTTGAATTCCTAATACAAAAGATGCATCTCCCAGATATTTCATCTCAAATTTCTTTGAGAGAAATCTCTTAGTTTCATGCAGTAAATCCGTATCATTTGTGGCTAGTAGGATGTCATCCACATATAAAACCAGAAAAATGTATTTACTCCCACTGAACTTGTGGTAGACACAATCATCAATTGTATTTGTCGTGAAACCAAATGATAATACAACTTGATAAAATTTGTAATACCACTGACGGGATGCTTGTTTGAGTCCATAGATGGATTTCTTGAGTTTGCATACCATATCCTTTGAATCTTTTGAAACCAAGGTTTCTGGTTGCACCATATAAATTGTTTCTTCAATGTCTCCGTTAAGAAACGCAGTCTTAACATCCATCTGATGTAACTCTAGGTCATAATGTGCCACTAATGCCATAATGTTTCTAAAAGAGTCTTTCGAAGAAACCGTAGAGAAAGTCTCTTTATAATCTATTCCTTCTTTCTGAGTAAATCCCTTAGCGACAAGACGTGCGTTATGTCTTTCCGCATTGCCCTGTGAATCCCTTTTGGTTTTAAATATCCATTTGCAACCAATAGGTTTCACTCCTTCTGGCAATGGGACAAGATCCCATACATCATTGTCTTTCATTGATTTAATCTCATCATCCATAGCGACTATCCACTTTTGAGAGTTAGAACTACCAATGGCCTCATGAAAGTTGATTGGATCATCTTCCAATTGACCAATGTCTACCTCTTGTTCATTTAGAAATACCAAATAATCATCCAAAATGGCACTTCGTCTCTCTCTAGTGGATCTTCTTAAAGGCACTTGTTCTTGAGGTTGTTGAGCTTGTTCCTCATGGACAACTAGAGGGATATTGACAATGTCTTCTTGATCCAAATTTTGTTCTTGAACCACATCAGGATTGAGATCCAAATCATGGTCAAGGACAATTGTAGGAAGAGGAATGGTAACCGGAACCTCTTCAAAGACAAAATCATCTCTAACTTGTCCCCCCACAAGCTCAACATCCTCAAAGAATTGAGCATTTCCCGTGTCAAAAAAGTGTCTGGATTTGGGATCGTAAAACTTAAAGCCTCTTGACCTTTCAAGAGTAACCAACAAAGTAACTACTAACAGTCCTTGAGTCCAACTTCTTTTCATTAGGCCTGTAAGGCCTAGCCTCAGCTGGACATCCCCAGATGTGTAAATAACTTAATACAGCTTTCTTGCCTGTCCATAGTTCATAAGGGGTTTTGTTAGCAGCCTTTGTGGGTACCCTGTTAAAAAGATAAACTGCAGTCTTTAATGCCTCTACCCAGAGTGAGTCTGGTAAAGTAGTATGACTAACCATACTTCTCACCATTTCCTATAAAGTTCGATTTCGTCTTTCAGCTACACCATTCATGCTAGGTTTGCCTGGCATGGTGTACTGAGGGACGATACCGCACTCCTCTAGGTATTTAGCAAAAGGCCCAGGACGTTGTTCACCTGATCCGTCATTTCTACCATAGTATTCACCACCACGGTCAGATTTGACTTTCTTTATTGTTTTGCCATGTTGATTTTCAACCTCGGCCTTAAACTTTTTGAACATATCCAATGCCTGTGACTTTTCATGGATCAAATATAGGTAACCATAACGAGAGTAATCATCTATGAATGTAATGAAATATTCTTGACCATTCTACGAGGGTGTAGGAAATGGTCCACATATATCCGTATGAATTAATTCCAAAACATTCATAGCTCTCTCAGCTTTTAATTTGCTTTTGTCTGTTTGTTTTCCCTTAATACACTCAACACATATTTCATAATCTGATTTGTCAAGTGTTTCAATAATTCCGTCTGACACAAGCCTTTGCATTCTCTGTTTTGATATGTGTCCTAATCGCTTGTGCCATAATGACATGGAATTATTGTTAGTAAATTTGCATTTTAGTACCACGTGTTTCCACATGCAGGTTTTCATGATATGAAGCAACAGTATCCAACATATAAAGATTATCATAAACCGACAAAGTACTAGATCCAATAAACATAGAATTATATGAGAAACGACATTCACCATTTGCAAATGAACAAGTAAATCCTTCTTTGTCCAAAACTGAAATGGAAACCAAATTTCGTCTAAAAGACGGTACCACATGTGTCTCATACAAATCTAAATAAAATCCAGACTTTAATAATAATCTAAAAGTTCCGATTGCTTCAACTTCAATAGAATTGCTGTTCCCCACATAGATGAATCTTTCAGCATCACTTGGCTTTCGGCAGTTCAGGTAACCCTGCATAGACACACTAATGTGAGTAGAAGAACCAGAGTCTACCCACCAAGTATGTCTATGCACTGAAACCAAATTAACCTCAGAACAAACAAAAGAAAGAGATATACCTTTCTTTACACGCCATGAGTGGTATTTAGGGCAATCTCTCTTCATATGATCCATTTCCTTACAGAAAAAGCAACCTGGATCCTTATCTTATCCCTTGGACGTTGACGTTGCTAAATCCTTAGCTTGTCCCTTTGATGCTTTATATTGCTTTTTCTTTGGTCATTGACCGCAGTTTCTTTAGCCTTCCTTTTCTTATTATAGCCCGAAGAGGAAGCCGCAAAGTGAGCACTCTCAGTCTTTTCAGACTTTAACCTTGATTCCTCTTGCACACACAATGAAATGAACTCATTAAGAGTCCACTTTTCCTTCTGACAATTGAATGTTACTTCAAATTGCCCAAACTGTGGTGGAAGAGAGATCATAACCATATGAATAAGCATGTCATCCGACAGCTCGAACTTGAGAGCCTTAAGTTTAGATGCCAAATTGGCCATCTCCATAATGTACTCACACACGTTTCCTTTACTCATGGCAACAAGATTACGCAAAAGCGTGCTTGTTTCTGCCCTTTCATTCTTAGCAAAACGCTTTTCAAGCTCTGTAAGGAACGTCATTGCAACTTTCTCATCATCTATATCGCCTCTGAATGATTCTGGGATGCTTTTCTTCATGATCATAAGACACATGCGATTTGAGCGTTCCCACTTTTTCATATCCTTCTTAGCTTGAGATATACTCGTGCTAGTCAGGTCAGCAGGTTTTGGCTCCCTGAGTGCAAGGTCTAGATCCATAACTCCCAGAACAATCAGCACATTTTCTTTCCAGCTCTTAAAATTCATCCCATTCAGCATGGGAATCGAGTTGATGTTAGCAGATACATTAGAAGCTGATGAATTAACTGAATAGAGAACAAAAATAAAACAAATAGGCTCACATATAACTTTAAGCAGATAAATGTTTGAAATTAAAATCATCCCATTACAAAAAAAAATCGATGCAACATTAATTTTAATCTTTGGATAGAAAATTAACTTGCAAGTGATTTTCTTGATGTAGAAATCAAATATTAACAGTAAAATCCTGTCAAATACCAAGCCTTTCTTTGGACCGACTCAATATTCACATGAACAGTTAATAATTGTTACATATTTATCTCCACAAACGAATTTGAATTTCTGCCAAATAATAGCCTTCCTTTGGGCCGACCATTACCCGCATGAAGAACAAACACGCTAAAAAAACCTTCAAATAATCATGTATTTTAAATTAAAAAATTTACATAGGAGAGGTTACTTTGGTAACATGCTACGTAAATTTAATAACATAAAATACAAGATGTGTTCGAATAAACGAACCCAAAGTAATTTCAAACATGGGCATAAATTAAAAATTATTATTGAAATTTAAAATTATTAAGTCCATAATAATAATTTCAATAATCAAATGCATCCCTTTAAATTCATTCAATCGGAAATATTCCAACAATTCCTCTTTAAATTCATTCAAACTGCGTCCCTTCCCATAATTCCTGCCGGTGCAGAAGTAACGTCTGAAGTTTTGGATCCCAACTTTCCAGTTATCATAGATGGTTTGAATGACATGGCGGCGGATGGGAAGAAAAGGTGGGAAGTCTCGCCAGTATATTGTGAAGGAGGTATTCACCTATGAAATCAAAACTTCCTCCTGGCGTAATATGGTGCTATATTGGCGTCGGCTTCTCCATGCCGGCGGTTGTTTGGAATACCGATCCAATCACGGGAGGGTTTTGTTCAGCCAAATTAAATCATAAACAGCATAATCAATTCGATCCAACTAATCCCAACAACAAAGCAAGATTATGGCTCTGATACCACTTGATGGAATTAATTATACATAAACCCTAGAATAATGCGGAATATTTATTCTAGGACAATCATGCTTTAAGTTATCAAAGATTATGGAACGATAGACAAACCTGAATCCATAGCAATATTTGGAGAATACTTGATGAAGACTTGATGAATGATTATTGCCTTCCAATTGATCCTTAGGGTTCTTAGAATTCAGATGACAATGGGAATCAAAAGAATAAAACCTAGGTAGGTCAATTGGGGACCATAACCCTATATTTATAATGACCTAGTATGTTAGCCAGCCCATCATAGATTAACAACTAGGCCCCTTAGGTATCTACACATATTAACTGTAGATCCCATACTTATAAAAGATGACTTGGGCCCCCTTTAACTTTAGTAGATCACTTTATTAGGCCCAAATACTTTAATATTTAATGTGACATATACAATTACTTATAGTGCACATACGTCTATGTGCCCAAAGACTTTATTTATTATACTAGTATATGTAAAGTCCATAAAATATTCCAACAAGGTGACGTTCTATCAAGTGAAATATCCACCCATTACAAACATGATGATCTAGACAGTTTTGACATGATCAAGAAGAAGAAAATATTGGCTTCACTTGGGAAGAACAAAATCCCCTTTTTTTTTGTTACCGTTTCACTACTTTAAATCAACTTGTTTTCCACCAATTCTCAATGGATTCGACCAATACTTGTTCATACTACTATAATGATAACTAGTGCACTTGCGAAGTATTTTATTACAAGAGGGAGATTTCCTCCATCAAACAGCTTTCGTTTCCTTATAAAACCCTTCTTTTATTTTAACAGGAAAAGAGGGTTTTGAGTTTTGATTGTATTAATACTTTCTAATACCATTTTCTCAATGACCCTTTCAATTGTTGGTAAAGTGTAAACTTTGAGTGTTGGATTCTCGGCTCCAATACCTGATTAATCACTTGGATGACTTTGATTGAAATGGTACAAGGACACACTTGTGCTAGATTTGTTCCAAGAGTCAATCTTACTTTTAACAACATCATTTTATTTTTCAAGAATTCCCAATTTTAGGTCAATTTCCTTGTTGTTTTTAGAGTGGTTATCTCAACTGTAAGTTTACTTACCCTTTCTTCATGTATAAGGCATTGTTCATTATGACAACAGTTGGAGGCTTCAAGATCAGTATTGGTAGATTTTAGGTTCTCAATGGTTTTGGCTAGGGTAAGGCTTTGGTGATCGAGGAGGCAAAGCCAGAGTACTGCTTTTTACTTTGAATTAAAATGGTGCACACTAATTTTTGAAAACCTTCGGTATTTAGAGAGTTAAAATTATGTACCTCTTTTAATTCTTCTGCAGCAGCTAAGGCTTCAAGATCCTCTATACTTTACTGTCTGATTCTTCATTTTCTTCAGCTACTAGACACAGTAGTGCTTCTTCCTCATTACTTTCTGAGTCGATTGATTCATATTCCTCATCATTGAATTTTAAATGAGTCAGCTATCATGACATACTCATTGTTTTTATTAGTTTTTGTTCTTAACACAATTGTAACAATCGCATCTTGAACTATGTATGATTTCTTTAGAGTAATTCATTTTCTTTGGTCCTTGGTTTTCTATTGGTTTCTTTGGTGCAGTATATTCAGTAGCATAATGATCTGGTTTTCCACAGTTATATCTTTTAATTATTCTTTTGAATCTATCTTGATTTAATGCAGATGGTAATGCACTGTACTTTTTATTAAATACTTTCTTTTGGTGCCTCATGGCAATTCTGACAGCCGTGGAAATTAGGCTTGGAATATCATCCTGTGAGATTTGATTTGGTTTAGTTTTGGCATTGATGTTTAATTTTTTGACAGCTGTGGAGATTTGTTTTGGTTTAGTTTTGGCATTGACAAAACTATGATGCTTAGTGAACTTAGTATGTATGAGTTCTTATGCAGCCTTTGTTGTTTCAACTTATCAATTTCTTGTGCTAAAGAGTCATTCACACTCTTTTGGAGTATTTTGTAAACTTTTAGATTAGTTTTCATTAGTTGTCTTTCATATTCAGTCCAGGTTTCTGGTTATTTAATTTTACTAACTCCTCCATTTATGTATGCTTGAGTGGGGTAAATGACTTCATTTTCTAAGACATGTCAGTTCCAAATGCTATTGTCATCAAGGTTTTAGATGAGTAGACTTCAAAGGAGTTACAGTCATAAATGTGGGGAATATTTTTCTCATTGTTTCTTCTTGGTTGAGGCATGGTGGAATAAGTTGGATCCTTCGCAAGTTGTTAGACATTGTATGGTAAAGACAAGCTCTGGTACCAAACTATCATACTAACAACTGCTTTATAAGTAACTAGTGTTACACCCGTGTGTTAAATGAATATGGATAATTTTGACAAATCAAATAAAAATGATTAAAGAATATAAGAATAAAAATTCTTTTATTAAACTATAGTTTTGAATACTCTTATTTCAACAAAATTATATTATCTTATTTACTTCAATAATATTACAGATTTTAGAAATTTTCCTTCTTTACCGCTTTTATAGTTACATTTGTAGTTATCTTAGTAATATCTTCAGACCAAGACAATTTGTTACCTTATACAATGCAACATACAATTGTTCATAACTTAACTGAACACTTGTCATTATTAAAAAAGATCGACTTGAGACAACGATGGACTCTTACTTTTGTTGATTGTCACATGATAAAATCAATGAAAACATTAGTCTCTGTAACCTAAATGTAAAGGAAAAAATAATATTAAAGTTTGTGAGTATAAAAATGGTGTGGGGTCATGATAACGGGATGAGGAATAGTGAGTGGACCAAATTGATTATAACAGTTATAAATTATCATTTTGGGCTAGTGAAAAAATAATGTATGATTTTATTTATTGCTATAAATAGTCTTTTAAAATAAATAAAACTATTATTCTACATAATTATTAGTATTATTTATATTATAATCAAATTTGTTTTGCCTTCTTGTGATATGATCTATCCACTTAGCCCAATCTGAAAGCAAGCTTTCACACACCATTCAACGTTGTTTCCTTTAGATTGGCAATTCATGCATATTTGGGAGAATGAGAGGCGGACGGAAGGAGAAAGGGAAAAGGGCAAAGGGGAAGATGGAGTTTACTCGGGGAATAGGGTGAGTGTGTATAGTAGGCCAACGTATTAACAATACCAACAATATAGATCTAATCATTAATAAATGGTAGCCTCTAAAAAGGGTAAAAACAAGAATATGAGAGTTTTACAGCCCAAAAAAACTGATGCACGGTTGTACAACACATTAAAAATACCAACAATATAGATCTAATCATTAATAAATGGAACGAGTGAGCTTGCTCAGAAGTTGGTTGCAAAGAAAAAGCATAGGACTTATCCGTTGGTAAATTTGTTGATAAAATTGTCATTAATTTTGCCCTTTGCAACTGCAACAATCGAAAGAATATTTTCTGCAATGAATCTTGTGAAGTCGGAGTTGTGTAATCGTATGGGGGATGATATGCTTAATAATTTTTTAGTGTCTTATATTGAAAAAGATATATTAGACAATGTAAATGTTGATGAAGTCATTAAGTACTTTCAGGAAATGTCATCGCGTCGAAAATCATTGTAATCTTTATTTTTATTTATAATATGATGCATATTATTTTATGTTACACTTTTTTATTGCATCAAATGATGCACACCCTAACTTGAAATCCTGGATACGCCACTGTATATATATAGTTAGGACCTAACTATGTTTAAACATAGTTATGTGGTTTTGACAAAGGAACATATCTAAGAACAGGGTTTATATCAAAAAGACCTCTGACAGAAAGAACTGTCAGACAGCAATAATCAATGTCAACCCCATAAATCACAACCTGCTCATTTCTGGATCAAGGCTTCTAATCAAGAAATGCTTATTATATCATAAAGTTTATGATCAAACAAATAGCCATATGAAATAATCTAGTTAAAACCTTTAAATAAATTAACTGTATACCTTGACAATACTGACAGCAATGATTTGAATCACATTGATCAAATAATAAATTACATGAGTTATTCCATTAAATTCATAGAGATCATTCATACACAAAGATGCAAATAAACTTATATACTCAAACTAGATCTGACAGTGAAGAATGCTTGATCCAGCATGCGTCTAAGACTCAACAACAAAGATTTATCATCCTGACAGCAAAGTCTTCAGTACCAACAGCTGTGTGTAAATCCATTGATATCAGAGATGTCCTATGATGCTCTGTCATCTCTTCTAGAAGATCTTCTTGATAAAACTGCAAACATCCAATTTGTGCAGTTCCCAGTCAAAGACAAAGCAATGCTGTAGCACTGTTTCAACCACCCAAGTTGTTGCCTTGTCTCCTGAAGTTAATGCCTTGTCTCCTCAACGACTCTTTTGTGGCCTATATAAGCCAGGCTCCTGGAATGATCTCCTAACCCCTCTTATAACCTTCTGCAACCATTCTTAACATCCTTTACGATTCCATTACAACCCTTCTTAAATTCCTGCGTACCTGCAAACCTGCGAATAAACACTAAACAATTTTAGTTACAAACTGTATACACTTGAGACTGTACTTCAAGTGTATAATCCAAAAAAACTTGTAAACACTTAAGACTGTAATTTAAGTGTATAATCTGTAATTTGCTTAGTAAGAAGCAAGTCCTAATTGACTGTACTAATTAGGAAGAGGGAGTTTGTAACATCCCCAAAAATGTGTGTGCCTGATATGTTTGTTAAGATTTGATTAGTGCTACTCATATCACAAAGATGCATCTTCTTTTCGGAAGCTCATCCTATAAGAACTCCAAGGTTAAGCGTGCTTGACCTGGGGAAATTCTAGGATGGGTGACCCACTGGGAAGTTTCTCAGCGAGCATGTAAGTGAGGACAACACGTGCTGAAAAGACTTGTGGTGGTTTGTGGGGCTAGTCCGTCAAATCTGATAGCGTTCCGACCTGGTCTTCAGGCTTGGGGCGTTACAAATGGTATCAGAGCGGGACCCGGCTGGAAGTGTGGAGGAAAGTGCTGTGCGGAACAAAGTGCACACCGCGGAGTCGGTGGGAGTCACCTCTTGAATCCGTACGAGCCCCTCTTGGATCCACACTGTTCGGGGTTTCGATCCAAGTAGGACTTGCTGGGGACGGCAAGGATCCTAAGTGGGGGAGATTGTAACATCCCCAAAAATGTGTGTGCCTGATATGTTTGATATGATTTGATTAGTGCTACTCATATCACCAAGATGCATTTTCATTTCGAAAGCTCATCCTATAAGAACTCCAAGGTTAAACATGCTTGACCTGGGGAAATTCTAGGATGGGTGACCCACTGGAAAGTTTCTCAGTGAGCATGTAAGTGAGGACAACACGTGCTGAAAAGACTTGTGGAGGTTTGTGGGGCTAGTCCGTCAAATCTGATAGCGTTCCAACCTGGTCTTCAGGCTTGGGGCGTTACAGAGTTCAAAAAACTTGCCTTCTCAATCATTGTACTTCTTAACGCGACCTAGATTATAGTTGATTGAGCTCACTTATAAAGATTGATAGTGGGGGTGGACGTAGGAGGAGTGAACTCTGAACCACCTTAAAATCCTTGTGTCTATATTGGTATTTATCACACACACTTACACTAATCACCTTGTCTTTACATTATTTCATATTATTTATTCCGCTGCAAATTATTCTCCTATTATTTAATCAGTTAATATCTGAAAGCCAATAACTTATAATCTTAGCTGTCAAAGCTTAACTGTCTGATCTCATCTTAGTTAATCAAGTAAACATGGACTTTCAATTGGTATCAGAGCTTGTCTTCACCATCAAAAGTCTAACAACTTGTGAAGGATCCTTTTTCAACCCACCATGCTTCAACCAAGAAGAAATAATGAGAAAGACATTCCACATATTGATGACTGTGGTTCTTTGGAAATATATTCATCAAAAATCAAAACCTACCTTGATATTGCAAACAGCATTTGGAACCGGTATGTACTGGAAAATGAAGTCACCTATCCAATTCAATCAGAGACAAATGGTGGCAAAAGTAAAATGAAATCTCCAGAGAATTGGACTGAATCTGAAAGACAATTAATCAGTGCTAATCTAAAAGTCAAAAACATACTTCAAAAGTGTGTGAATGACTCTTTAGCACAAGAAATTGCTAAAGAACTCACTGCAAAATCTGCATGGGAACTTATTCATACCAAATTCACTAAACACACCAGTGTAAGAACTCAAAATTTGTATAACTTGCTTAGGCAACTAGACAACTTTAAACTCTTTCCTGGTGAAAAAGTTAGTGCAGCTAAACCAAGGTTTGAGGACCTTGTCAGATCCATTGCTGACCATGGAAAACATTTGAACAACAAGATCTATGCCTTAAAATATATTCTAATCTTCCACAAGAATATGAGAAGGTAGCATTACCTATTAGAGATGAAGCAGAATGGAGTACCATAACTGTTGAACAATATTTTGGAAAGCTTGAGGCTTATGAACTAGAAGGAATGGTAAAAATTCAACCTGTTCCCACTATTTCACAAATTCTAGCCTTAGCTGCTCAAGAAACTGCACACAAACCGGTCACTCAACAGGACATGTCAACAATGCCCTTCAGAAAATAAACATCACTTCCAAACTTGTTAACAAACCTATTTCACAAGAAGATATACCAAATCTCATATCTATGGCTTTCAGAAATGTCATGAAACATCAAAGGAAAGCATTTGATAGAAAATACAGCCCATCTATATGAGATCCCACTAAAGATAAACATCACTTCCAAACTTGTTAACAAACCTCAATTTTTGAAAGTTATTATATTTTATAGAAAATAATTTATCGCCAAAATTTTATTTTTATCTTCCTCGTATATATATATATATATATATATATATATATATATATATATATATATATATATATATATATATATATATATATATATATGTGTGTGTGTGTGTGTGTGTGTGTGTGTGTGTGTGTGTGTGTGTGTGTGTGTGTAAAACAATATACTATTCTCATCGGAGCATTAGATATTTGAAGGACAAAATAAAGTGCATTTTTTTGAAACAATGTCGTCACACACAGTAGCATCACATTTTTTACTAGATCACACCGTGAAAAAGAGGTTTCACTTCTCCAAGCATGTTACTTGTATGAAGATAGTATCACCATATAAACAATAAAGATTAAAAATACAGACAAGATCCATTAATCAGATTAATTTCAATGAAGATGATCGACATGTAAGTCATCGCTAGGAAAATTAATCAACTCATCGTAGCTGAAAATCAGTGCAAAAGGCTAGAGGCAATGAGATAAATCCAAAAAGTATGTGCAATGAATTTTTAATTTTTAAGAGGTTATGGTAGATCCAAAAGCCTTGTAGCAGAAAACATGTTTTTTTCATTTCTAGAAGATAGTGTCTGATTTTCGGTCAACTTGATTTTTCTTACTAATTTGATGAAAAATTTATAAATATTGAGGTATTGTTTTAAAATTTTGAAAATAGTTACTGATAATTTTAATATAATATTAATAATCCTTGAATGTTTGTTGTAATATTACCTAAAATATAATTCTGTCATCTCATAATAAATGTGATATATTTTCAGTTGTCAACATATTTAATGATGTGATATACTTGTTTGATGGGATAAAACTAAAAAATATTTGGAATGAGTTTTTAATTATTAAGAGGTTCTGGAAGATCCAATGCCTTTTAGGAGAAAACATGTTGCACGAATAAAATTGCTCTTCCATTTCAAATTATTATGCACCCCAGAAATGCCTAAACCCTTTGTTCTATGGGGATAGCCAAACCCCTTTATCTGAAATAAAGGCTGGAGTTAAGGATGCTAGCTCAACTTTAGATTATGTGTATCAATGTTTTTTCCATTTCTTAAATACAGTGTCTGATTTTCGGTAAACTTGATTTATTTTATTAATTTGATGAAAATCTTATGATTATTGAGGTATTGTTTTAAAATTTTTGAAAATAGTTATGATACGACCTTCGGAAGGCGTTTGCTCTCTTTCATTCCTTGGAGGCGACCTCTCCTTACTTTCTCTCCTCAATGGTGATCGGCCTCCTGTTGGGGGTGCACCCCTAACCATGGGAGGAAACTTACTCTTAATTCGGTCGGCCTACAGTTGCCTCCTCCGTACTGATTCAGCCTCTTACACCCTATCAGTATTTAGTTTATCTAGTAGGTCGCCAGTCTGACTAACTGAGTTTCCTGCTAGGCGAGGTCTCTTACACCCTGTCACTATTTATATTATAATCAAATTTGTTTTGCCTTCTTGTGGTACGATCTATCTGCGTAGACCAATCTGAAAGCAAGCTTTCATACACCATTCAACGTTTTTTCCTTTAGATTGGCAATTCATGCATATTTGGGAGAATGAGAGGCGGACGGAAGGAGAAGGGAAAAAGGGCAAAGGGAAAGGTGGAGTTTACTTGGGGATTAGGGTGAGTAGGCCGACGCATTAACAATACCGACAATATAGGTCTAATCATTAATAAACGGTAGCCTCTTTAAAGGGTAAAAAAACAAGCATACGAGAGTTTTACAGCCCAAAAGAAACTGATGTACGGTTGTACAACACAAATAACCAATACTATTGGTACTATATATATATATATATATATATATATATATATATATATATATATATATATATATATTACTATATATATATATATATATATATATATATATATTAATGGAAGAAGAAACAAAAATTTCAAATGTGATGTGAAAGTTAAATGAAAATTATCCATGAAAAGTGTATGCATTGTACTTGTAAAACCCCACAAAAGGCAATAAAGTTTAAAGTTCATTAAGGGCATAAAGTTACTTTTGATGATGGAGTGTATCACTGGTACGCGTTGCCTCTAGACCCAAGAAGAAACTCAATTTACCTACACGGCGACTCTCGAATGTGTCAAAACTGGAATCAATAACTGAAGAAACTGTGGTAGATGAAGAACCAGTGACGATGATATCATCCACGTAAACCAGAATAATAGTCGTGACCTCTAAAAAGTGTCGAATAAATAACGAGGAGTCTAAACGACTGCTGATAAAGCCATAATGAAGAAGAAAGTCGTGTAAGCGTTGGAACCGGGCACGGGGAGACTGCTTCAACCTATAAAGTGCCTTATGAAGCTTACAAACATGATCAGGAGAGGTGGTACTAACCAAACCATGTGGTTACTTCATATATATCTCTTCATGTAAAATTCCATTAAGAAAAGCATTACGAACATCAAGTTGCTTAATATCCCAATGCCGAGAGTGGGCCACGGTAAGGACAGTACGGATAGTGGATGGCTTCACAACAGGACCGAAAGTCTCATCATAATCAAGACCGCTTGCTGAGTAAAACCCTGGGCAACCAAATGAGCTTTATGTCTGTCAATATATGAGCCTGGTGAATGTGACAGACCAGAGTGGTTGTTAATATGTGTCGTCGAGGGCAGTGGCATCCAAGTATTACATGCGATCAATTTATTTGTACTAGGATCTTGCCAAGGAAAATGAACCTCATCAAATACCACAGGTCTTGATATATAAACTTTCTTAGAGGTTAAATCCATTCAACGATACCCTTTACGAGCATTATCATAGCCAAGAAAGATGTAGTGTATTGATTTAGGCATAAGTTTATGTGCAATGGCAGGTACGATGTGAGGAAAGCATGAATAACCAAAAACTTTAAGGAAGCGATAGTCTGGTTTTCTTCCACAAGTTCTGATAGGGCGACACAAACCTATGTTGATGCATGGCAAGGCGATTGGTGAGATATACAGCAGTGCTAAAAGCTTTTAACCAAAAGTTGTAGGGAACTTTGGCTTTAGCCATAAGACAAAGACCCATCTCCACAATCTGATGATGTTTATGCTCCACCACACAATTTTGTTGAGGGGGTGTATGGACACGTGATTTCGTGTTTAATGCCTACGTTTTGGAGATAGTTGACGAATACCTGACTAGTAAATTCACCCCCTCCCCAGTTAGTTTAAACGGTCTTGACAGTGTGTATAGCTGAAATTCTATGAGATAATTGATTTTCAATCTGTGTTTTAAAAGTAGTGAATATTTATGTAACAATAGATTTATGAGTCACGGGGAAAATCCACACAAATCGAGAAAAATCATTTGCGATAGAAAAATAATAGCGATAACCATTCATAGAAGAAACAGGGTCAGGGCCCCAAACATCTAAATGAAGCATATAAAGGGGATGCTAATCATTACATGTTCAAGAATAAAAAGGCACTTGACTAGACTTTCCTAAAGGACACCATTGACAACAATGGTGTTCATCAAATTTACTACTTAAAGGTAAATTAAATTGTTGACACAAAACTTTGAAGACATTGAATTGAAAAACATCTTGTAGAGACTGCCGAAATTACTGCCAGAAATGAGAATCTACTTCGTTAGATTGTCCTTGACACGAAAACCACACTAGTCAAGTTAAAAAAAAATTATTATTATCCTTAGAAAATTGACAGATGGATAACAATGGTCTATGAATATGAGGAACGTACAACATATTTTAAGAGTAAAAGAATGGTTGTTTATGTGCACAGCGGAACTATCGAGAAATGTGTAACTTAGAGCCATTACCAACTGTAACTACATCTTTACCTGAGTATGGATAAGAGTCCGAGAAGGAGGCCGAGTCAGTAGTCATATGATTCATTGCACCAAAATCAAGGATGTAGGGATCTACCTGACCCATGTAAGCGGAAATGTTCAGACAATCACATCAACTATGGCCACGCTGAATACACAGTTGATAGGTTACATCTTGATTTGGCAAGAGTCCACGACCATTGTTCCGTGTATGCCCCCCACGGTTTTGTGTACCACGCAAATTTCCTTGGCTACCATTCTGCCCATTGTCGCGACAATATCCACCATAATTGTTGTTGTTCCTATTTCCAGTCCATTGTCCCTAATTTCCATGGTTGTTGTTCCAAGACCCATTATTACCACCATTATTCCGAGTACCATTGAACATCAAGTGTGAGGGGGTTACGTGTGGGCTCCTCCCAACTCCCGGAACCTTTAAACTCGTGTCCCAGGATGGGGAGTCCCAAAATATCATTTTAAAAAAAAACTTTTCTTTACTTTAACTTGAAAAGTTACCAACCCTTTTTACAAAACAATTTCAAAATAACCTCTTTACTCGGAGGCAATATATCAACCTGTTTAAGCCAAACACAACCTGTTTTTACAACTATACAACTGGAAAGGCTTACACAAGCCAACCATAAAACAAATCAATCCCAAACTGAATTACAACACAACTCAACTGAAACATGTTTATAAAAGTTTTATATACAAAACCATTCCCCAAAAGAATAACTACCATGACAATCCCAACTCCCCAAATAAACACATATCCTGACAACCCCAAAAGAAGTTTAAACTCCTCCTCGGCCTCACCGGTCCGGTCCTTCTGTCTCAGCGGGATCTAAAACAATAAAGGGAGAAGGGGTTAGATAAAATCTCAGCAACAAGCTATTATGTATGCAACAATATGCCATACAAGATGCAACACATAAACAGGTTGCTCAACAAATATGCAACACTAAATAGGTTACTCAATAACCTCATTGGGAAAAACAGTAAACACTTTATGTTACCTTTCCCTTTACCTTTTCCATCTGAAGCATATGTAGTACTACGGGGGAGTCATACTCCTCTCATTTTGTGAACTGCTAGTGCATATCCATATCTTATATGACCCCTTACAGAGATCCATATAAGCTACATCGCTATCTTGTGAACGGTCGTGCCTATCCTTAGAAGATGTACCCCCTCTCCATGGCCACAGAAGGGAGTGAACGGTCACAAGTATAAGGACATCCAAGCACCTTATGAAATATCTTCTCATAAGTGATTGTATTCCCTATACCCCCGAATCTCAGCTGATACAACCATGTTCAAGCACATAACAGATACTTGAATTTAAGTCCACCCCATGGGACATCAACACATATATATATAACATGGTACTGCAACTCAGGTTAAACCAATCACCATAGTACACATATATTTCAACACTATTGAATAACAACAATCCAATGATATGGTATTAATACTCATGCTCAACTAATGAAACAGTGCAACACGTATTTAAACACTATGTGCACAACCAACTATGAACAGGTAAGCACTTATGTCACCAAGTATATCACATAATTCCTACATATTCGTTACACAATATGTAAACCAGTAACAGGGTTGTAAGTGCTCCAATTTGAGTTGTTAGTATTTTCGTTAGAAAATTAACGAAAGTCTTAACATTCCTAACATTTCTAACAATTCCTAACTTTTCTAACAAAGTAAGGGTAGATTAGGGATTGCCATTTAAGGTTAAACCAAGAAAAGAATCTCAAAAAGAAAAGAAATTGTAAAAATCCGAATTTGGCAAGCTGAAAAACAGCAACCAGTTTGAATTTCTTGAAAATATTCTTTGTGTCCAAAGCCTGCAGCTGTAATTAATGAACAGTGCACGCTTCCACTATGATCCGCGCGGACATAAATGAAATTTTCAGAGGCCTATAAATTAAGCCCTTCAGTCTCAGAAATAAAAAAGAAAGAACACAAGTCACAACAGCACCTTGGCGAAAATACTTGAGAAAACAGTGAGAATTCCCTAGAATTGTCACCTTTTTCTCTTGACTATTTTCCCAAATCTCACTCACTAATCACTCTCAAATTCAAAGCCTCAAACACTCTTACATTCAAGCCTAAAACTCAAAAATCAAAAGAAGATAGGTATAACCTCCTTCTCCCAACCCTAAATCTCTTTCATCCATGCATGCATCTCAAACTTTGAAGATGTAATTTGTTCATTTCTTACCTTAGATCCAAGAGGATCACCATGGAAGTTCATCTCCATCGATGATCCTCTACAAGGATCAACATTCTTTTCAAAGTGTCTTTACTTACTAGCAAACACATTTTCAAAACCCTAAAAATCATTTTCATACATCAAATCTTCATTTTCAAGGATAAAATTCCCCTTCCCAAGCAAATGAAATGCTTATGTCCTAATGTACCCTAAGGATGGCTTGATATAGTAGATCACCACTAAAATGTATAGTGACTACTAATCAAAGCCTAAGGAGATGGGGACAAGCATGGATGCCAAACCCCCTTTAAAATCATGTTTTTCTTCAAGAGGAAGTTGCTGTCCAGTAGCCTTTCTCTAAGACCTCTGTCCATGGTCTAATTTTTTGGACATACAGAAACTTGGAATTTGGTGTTTACTACAAAATACTTTTTGTAGCCAACATCCAGAGATTACATTATTTTTACTTTATTTTTTTCGTGAGTAAAACTCCCTTTTTCAAACTATATTTTAAAAGTCAGTTCATCAGTCTCTGGAAACCCAGATTTCATATTTGAGATTTCCAGAAGATTTTGGTCCACCAAATCATCTCCAAAGGGGAAAGTTCTTTTACAGAAACCTTATTTAAGGTGTTTTGAACAACTTTCATTCTCGGACTTTCCCAATATTTTGAAGTTTTAAAGCTCTTAAACCCATTTTAAAATCAAGTGTCCACTGCCTTTTTCATTCTGGCAGAATTGGTTTTCAACTTCAAAAAATCTTTTGAGTGCCAAAACTCAACCCAAAAATCATACCAAAAATCATGGGACTTGTTTAATGTCTTATAAAGAATTCCCAATTTTTAGTTTTCTCAGTTTCAACTTATTTTGGCCAAAGGAACACATACACACACACACACAAATGGTTTTTAAGCTTGGAAGACTCGTTTTACGAGGCATTCCGGGTGAACACCAACGTTCTTCCCGCGTGTAACGTGACCTCCGAACCCAAATCTCTAATCTCGGGCATTTTTCAAAGTTTTGGCCCTTAAAATAAAAATGGCGTGGCGACTCCGTGTTTTTTCGATTGATTTTCAAAGAAAAGAAAAATCACCAATCTTTCGGAAAAATGGCAACAACCATCGTTACAGTGGCAACTCCGCTGGGGACCAAACGAGTTTTATCATTTCAAAAAATAAAAAGAGAAAAACTTTTGAGGTTCAAGCTTCCGTCCCGGCATTTGAAACCGTTTGTTGTGTGTGTGTTGATTTTTCACATTTTCGTGTTGATTTTGGCCGCCTCGGAAAAAGTCAAAATTTTGACTATCGGACCCGTTGCCTTGAATTTTGAATTATGTGCTTATGTGCTTATGTGTTATTTGATTTCAAAAAAAAGATTTTCAAAAATAAATTTTCAAAAAAAAGAAATTCAAAAAAAAAGGGTTTCAAAAAAAAAAATCATTTTGTGCATGCATCATACTTTTTAAGACACATCCGAAAATTTCTATTTTACTCAGAAAAAGAAGATAGACTGCTTGCACACTACGCGCACGTGACCTTACACTGCACACTACGTCCCTAACCCGGGGAAATCCCTGTAGCGGCCCGTTTGGTCTTATTACGCCTCTCGGTGCAAGCACGGGACTACCCAAACATCCCATGGAGCCTCGTGTCGACCATGCACTTGTCCGTGACACACTTTGTTCGAGACCCGGTTGGTTTTTAGTCTGGTCTGTGTCATGCCCTGTCTGTGTATAGACCTTTCCTTTCAAGCCTTAGTCGGCATACCAAGTCAATATCTTTCGGGGACCCTAATCAGTCGAAGTTCTGCCGGTTTTCCGTCACGGACTTTGACCAGATATTGACTGGCGCCTTGACTTTGACTCTGACTGGCACAAATTATACACTGACTCCTAGCATTGACACTGAGTCATCAAGAATTAACGATTATTCCATGCCTAATTACGGCCTAATTGACGACAAGTCAAGATCAATTGTGGACGTTTATCAGTCCGAATCATGCCGACTTTTTGTCGAGCTCTCGGACATGATCTTGGCTTTGACGTCAGCTTTGTCCGTAATTTACATCGAATGCTCGTTAAGACTAGATTACCCGCCAGACTTTTAGGATCGTTTTTCTTTTCGGTCGGTGGGACCCGCTTGCCCTATAGGACCCTCGCCCGGGGCTGTCCACCCTGGGAAGTCGAAATACAGGTGGAATACGAGGGGCTTATAGACGTAGTGACGGGGCCCACTAATCCAGGATCCAGAGTAGTTTGCAAAAAAGAAGAGCAATCTTTTCCAACCGATTAGGTTAATAAAACATGTTTTAAGTAAACAAGAACAAATAACTGCATGTTGCATGAGCCCAAAGCCCAAACACCTACCCTCCTTCTATCCCCAGACATCTGAACCCTCGTGCCTTTTCCCCCGCAGCTCCTCACAAAGCTTGGTTTCGGGCACCGGGTCACCGTTTGATTAGTTGGGAAGAGTCAAGCGCATCGTCAGCTTCACCGTTTGTTCCGACTCCGGGTTTCAGAATGTCTGCATCAGCCGGTAATGATGGGGACAATGTCACTCCGCCTCCCGGGACCCCTCAGACAGAACAGCAGTGGAATCAGTTAGCAGAACAGATGAGATTGCGACAGGAAGCACAGCTGAATAGCCTTATGGAGGCTATTAAGAGCCATGGTTTGCCCACCAGCCTCAATCCCGATGGTACTTTTACCGTAAAGAAGGAAGAAAGCCCTCCTCCCACTCTCAATCGTCCTGGATATGTCAAGACGCCACCACAAGATTCCTATGTCTCCACCGCCGGGACTCCTGCCCGTCGACTTACAGGCCAACTAGCCCCCAAACAGCAATTCAAAGGGCCGCCATTCCGACAGCAGTCAGAAATGGAGCAGTTCGGCATACCTCAGCAGCCATCAGGGGTCCCCTCTCAGAGTGATACCGATCCCGCAGAAATCAGTAAGGGGAACGGAGATTGGGAAAAAACAGAGGAAATATGGTTAGCCATCAGGGCTCTCGAGGAACGCCAGAATAAACAGCAGGCCTGGATCGAAGAGGCCACACGTCATTTCGGAACATTGTCAATCCCCCAACTGACTGGGGCTCCCTTGAAGGACAAATATGTGCCTGTTCCCCCGGCTCCTAATACCTCTCATTACCCGGCGGAGTCCAACCATTTGCTTCCCGATGAGCCCAACAGCAGATCTCCCCAGACCAGTTCAACTCAAAGTCATTCCAGCACAGCTCAAACCGAGTTCCCAAACCCGCCGCCAGCTGTAGAGCACATTTGGTGGGATATCTGTGACTGCCTCGACTGCCTTGAAAGGGACTATCAGGATTGGATACACGAGGACCGTCCTCCTAAGAATAAGAAAATTTCCTCCCAGCAAAAATTGAAAGAGAGGTTTGAGGCCGGTGATACCAGTGTGGGAACGCTCGGGGAGTCATCTGGGGGATTTGATTACTATGTACTCTACTCCAGCCAGTCTTCCCCAAAGCAAACAGTGGTAGAAAAGCCGAAAAGCCTTGCCAACGATAGAGTTGAGACCTTCGGACACCAGAATACTGTAGATCTGGGTAATTTTATCGCCAATCGAAGTCTAACCCCCCGCGGGGTCGGCCAAGATTCAGTTTGTCCAGCTCCCGAGCGCATACCGACAAAGAAAGACCAACGCCAGTTTGGCGCTCGCACTCAATCAATATGCTGACTGGGGATGGCAACCGCCACAAACGACCTCAACATAACCCAGGGGCTTCAGCAAAGGTTCTACCTCGCAAGAAAAAGGCACGAAGTGACTGGCTTGATGACTCTCTTTCTCCAGACAAGGACCAAATCTATGATCCCCGACTATATGGTAGCATGATCACCTTCTGCGACGAAGATTTGCCAAGAGATGTCTCCAAACACAATGAAGCCTTGTACATCACTATTCGGCTCAACACCGTATCACTCCCTGGGGTATTGGTGGACAATGGATCGGCCGTTAACGTCCTTCCCCTCAGCATGATGCGGGCCCTACGCATCAATGAAAGGCACATGATCCCATCTACCCGGTCAATCAAGGCCTACGACGGCACGTCTCGTCCCATCTTGGGGACGGTGGCTCTGGAACTCTGGTTCGAAACCCAAATGGTGCCAGCAAAATTCCATGTAATGGACATCCCATCCGAATTCACAGCTCTGTTGGGGCGCCCTTGGTTACACCACATGAAAGCCATAGCCTCCACTCTCCATCAATGCGTCAAGTTCATTAACCGGCAGGGGGACCTTGAAGTCATTAGGGGTGACAGTTTCCTCATAGGGAACAAAGCCGAGACCGTCACCAAGCATGCCCCCAGCCAGACACCGGGGCTACCTCCTCTGAATCGACCAAGGGACTATCGGGGCAAGTCTCATCAGAATCCCCCAGAATCTGGTGATGCCAACGAACTCAAGCGGTCAGACCCTGAAGCAGTTCGATTCATCAAGTTCAATTGCCATTTCCAACATTTGGAGGCAGAATGGAAAGAAACACTGAATACCGCCATGATACGAGCACACGAACCTCCAATCTCCAGTCAGAGATTTGTCAGCATTCTCCAAACCCATTCTCTGGCCTTGCCAAGCGAAGAGATCTTCATGATAAAAGTCGACAAGCAACGGCAGACTCAACTCGAATGTATGAACATCGTATGGGACGTCCTCCTCGAAGAGCTACCCGCTAAGCCTTTCCGCTCGAGCATGGGGCATGAGATTTTTCCAGCAGCACACCAAGACGCAATACGTCCTTACATCTGGATTGAGCGGTCAGACTGTGCTGAGTTAGAATTCTCCAGAATCGAGGATGCGGCAGATCCGCAACAAGATCCCTACATTCATATGCTCAGTTTTCAGGTGTCGGACCCGATTGATTCTGGTTCAGACAAAGAGATGATAGCAATGATTGAGGAAGGAGAACATAAACAAGATAATCCCCGAGTCATGAGGCCACTGACAGCGATGCCATTAAGGAATTGGGAAACTCTCTCAGGCCCGTCCGCGACCAAAGAAGAAATGATCACCAAGCTTGGATTGGTCCCCCGTCCCTTTGTGTCAACCTTTGTAAAGTCCTCCGAGTCTCTCATTGTTGAGTTTGAGTCTCTCGATTCGTCCGATGGCCTTACGCCTGAAGACTACGAAATTGTAGCCAATGCTGTATTTCCCTTCGTTCTTAATGAAATGTTGGACCTTTCTGAGTATCCCTTGATTGCCACTTTAACTAATGATAAATTAACTAACAATCTAAAAACAGTTAATAATGATTCACTAGATGAAGAAGCAGACACATTAAACGAACAATATATCAAAGAAATCTTTAAGCAGGTTGTTCGGAAAGAGGAAAATCGAGCCCAAGCTGCCGAAGAGATTTTGACAAGTGTGAATCTGGGAACTGCGGAAGAGCCTAAAGAGACGCAGATTGGTAGTTTCTTCGAAGGGACTGAAAGGGACGCTCTTATTGAGCTTCTGAGAGAATTCGTGGATGTGTTCGCATGGTCCTATAAAGATATGCCAGGCCTCGATCCTTCCATAGTTGAACACCGAATATCGCTCGACCCAGAAGTCAAGCCAGTGAAGCATAAACTAAGAAGAATTAAGCCCGAATGGTCCCTACAAGTGAAGGAAGAGATAGAAAAGATGCTCAGAGCAGGGTTCATCAGGGTCATTAAATATCCTACATGGCTTTCCAACATAGTAACGGTAACCAAGGCCAACGGAAAGATCCGATGCTGCGTAGATTTCAGAGACTTGAACAAAGCTAGTCCAAAAGATGATTTCCCCCTGCCAAACATCGACATTCTGGTAGATTCCACGGCCAACCATGAAGTTAAATCCTTCGTCGACGGCTTTGCCGGTTACAACCAAATCAAAATGGCAGAAGAAGATCAAGCCAAGACAGCCTTCACAACCCCTTGGGGTACGCGTGCGCTACATGGTCATGCCGTTAGGACTAAAGAATGTTGGGGCTACGTACCAGAGGGCAGCTACAGCTTTGTTCCATGACATGATCCACAAAGAAATTGAGGTCTATGTGGACGACATGATAATACACTCCAAAGGCTCGGATGGCCAGCACTTTGCTGATCTGAGAAAATTCTTCGGCCGCCTCCGAGACCACAGCATGAGACTGAATCCAGCCAAATGCACCTTCGGTGTAAGACGAGGCAAGGTGCTAGGATATATGGTGACAGAACGGGGAATTGAAGTAGACCCCCAGAAAATCAAGGCCATAGTTGAAATGAAGCCACCCCGGACACTGACAGAAGTAAAATCCTTCATGGGAAGACTGCAATACATAAGCCACTTTGTAAACCAGCTGACCTCGATCTGCGAGCCGATCTTCAAGCTAATGAAGAAAAATGCCTACACAGAATGGACTCCAGAATGCCAGCTCGCCTTTGAACAGATCAAGGCGTACCTTGTAAATCCCCCAATTCTTTGCCCACCACATCAGCAAAAGCCACTATTGCTATACCTAACTGTCACGGACACAGCAATAGGGGCTATGTCAGCTCAAGAAAAGAAAAATTCCAAGGTCGAAAACGCCATCTATTTCGTGAGCAGAAAGCTTCAAGGGAGCGAACTCAATTACTCTGCTTGTGAAAAGACTTGCTGTAAGTACCCAAATCCGGATCGTCCAAATCCGTCAGAAAGTTAACCGAAATCCGTTAACTGGCCCGCTCCAGGTTAACCGGAACTCGTTAAACTCCCCGTTGCTGTGCCAACGAGACGTCCCGGGACTGCCTCGTGCATCCCAACGTCGAACCGTACTTAACACGTGTCATCTCACGTAAAAGTATGGCTTTCCCTGAAAAATGCATTTTCCGGCACTTTCTGGGGGCGTTTCGGACATTTTCCGGACTGTTATTTTAAAAAACGGACAAAATCGGGACCGGGGGACAAAATCCCACATGGCTGGTGACTCAGAGGGACACTTGGCATGCATGCCACCTCCCTCTAGTCACCCTTCAATCAAATTCAAAGGGAAAATACTAAAATACCCCTGGTATACAGTCAAAGTTCGGCCGGACTCCCTGTGCACTTTTCCTGAAATTGCCAGCAAGTCCCCCAGATTTCCAAAATACCCAAAAACCCCCTGGATTCAGTCCAAGTCCGTCCGGACTCCTACTGCAATTTTCACCCTATAAATAGATGTTGCTGTCAAAGGCAAGAAAAAGGATTTTTAACACAAAAAATTCACCACCCCCTCGGCCCAAACTGATTTCACCCCTTCCGAGCCTCCGTTATGTCTCGATTCGCGTGAAACCTTCGTATTTTGATCAAATACGCACCTTACTACTTCTAAACAACCTTTCGAATCACTTTCCGTGTCCCGTACACACCTCCTGAGCCAAAGGAGTCAACCCTAGCCATAGGTATAACTCCCTCTCTCTAAAACTCTCGTTTCGTCTCGGTTTACGCGCCAGTCGCTACGACCGTTTCGAACGTCTTTATCGAAATGTAGACGCCTCCGTCTAACGGGGTCCGATACGTTTTAGCCCCTCGATCCTCTTCTCTTTCCGTAAGAGAAGTAATCACGGGTTAAAACGGCGTTCCGACCCCGTTTCGTTTACTTTTATCGTCATTTACCAATTCCGGATCGATCGATCCGTCGATCGTCATTTTAATTTCTGTCATTTACAAATCCGAGCCGTTTGGCCTCGTTGATCGTCATTTACAAATCCGAGCCGTTTGGCCTCGTTGATCGTCATTTACGAATCCGGATCGTTTGATTCCGTTGATACCGCACTTTAAATACTGTCATTTACAAAGTCCGACCCGTTTGGATCGTGATAGTATTTACTTTTCAAAGTCCGAGTCGCAACCCGATTCGTTGATCGCATATCATTTAAAACGCATTTTTCCCGTAAAAATCGTTAACAATGTAATGCCCGGTTCAAAATCGGAGTTCGTCCGTCGAACTCTCTTTCAAAACGCGCGAAATGACGTTCGGCTTCCGAATGCTCATCTTCAAACTAAAAGCCGCCATTTGACATTCAAAATCATTTAATACGCATTTTTCCCGTAAAAATCGTTAACAATGACTCGCACGGCTCAAAGTCGACGTTTGCCACGCAAATGCTCATTTCAAACTCAAAGTCGACGTTTGCCACGCAAACGCTCATTTCAAACTCAAAGTCGACGTTTGCCACGCAAACGCTCATTTCAAACTCAAAATCGACGTTTGCCACGCAAACGCTCATTTCAAACTCAAAACCGACGTTTGTCATTCAAACGCTCGTCTTTTCAAACAAAGTCACCTAATCAACGTTTGTCATTCAAACCAAGATTAAGCTTGTCATTCAAGCCCCCATTTCAAAAGACACACACACACACACACACGATTTCGAGAAAGGTAGAAAGACTCGTCATGCGAGGCGTTTCGGGCGATCTCGTAATACTCTACCCGAAACGTAACTTGACCTCCGAACCTAACAATCTCTGGTACAAAAAAAGCTTTTTACTCGTTTTTGCAGCCAATAAAAATGATCCCCGTTTTCAAAGCCTTTTCCTAAGTTTTTGCTACCAATAAAAACGACACCATTTTCAATAGCCGTTTCTCAACGTTTGGGCTCAAAATACAAAAACCGCGTGGCGACTCCTCATTTTTCCTTCCCATGAAGCGAGGTCTCAGACACCAACCCCTCCGCGAAAGACAACCGCGTTTCGCGTCCGCGCGAAATCCCGGGTAATTTCAGTTGGCGACTCCGCTGGGGAAAAGATACTTTTTTCAAAACTACCATTGTTTTCTAAAAAGCCTTCCGTGGGTCAAACTTTCGTTTACCCTTCCTCGTTTTCGTGTGCGTGTGTTACTTTAAACCTCGAACGGTTTGTTTTTTCAAAGGCATTACATTATCAAATTTTCAAAATCTTACCATGTTTGTGCATCCCCATTCATGTTTGATTTTCATTGCTGTCTTTTGAACTGCGCATCATAATCCTTTAAGACACATTCTGAAAAAAAAAATCTCTGTTTTACTCAGAAAAAAGGAATTTTAGTGACCGCACACTACGCGCACTTGCTGCCTCGGAACACCGCACTTCACGTGCACTTGCTGCCTCGGTACACTGCACACTACAACCCCTAACCCGGGATGGCCTTATCAGTTGCACCCCGATTGGTCTGCCAGACACCTTTCGGGGGCGCACGGGGTCGTCCCAAACATCCCATCCTAGCCCGTGTAAGCCATGCACTCTTTGTGTCACACTTTGTCCAAGACCCCGGTTGGTTTTTGGCTTAGCCCGTATCATAAAGCCTAAGTGTATGTTTTTCACGCCGGGCCCCGCTCCGAGTCAAGCTCGAGAGTTTGAGACCAAAGGTCATTCCCGACCCGAAGTCTTGAGCTTTTCAGCCTTGACTTTGACGCGGAGCTCTGCGAAAAATATACCCGAAGGTTCAATGTGACGCCGTGTCACCAAACCTCGCCGTATGTATCGTGCCGGCCACAACTTGGCCAACGCTAAAAGCTAAGGTCTCTCGCACAAGCGAGTCGGGAGAGGTCATGCCCAAATTTTGGCACGATCCCGCCTTAACTTAAGGACGTTGACTTCGGCGTGGCCCGTACGTCACACACGTTGAAAGTTTGCGTGATCGGCTAGCCTTAAGTTCACTTTTTCCTTTGTCGGTGGAACTCGCTTGCCTTATCGAGACCTCGCTCGGGATAGTCCGTCTGAGAAAGATGATCTACAATGGAAACGAGGGGCTTATAAGCGTAGTGACGAGATCCAGCGATTAGAGCTCTAGGATTAGTTGCGAAAAAGAAGACCCGCTCTTTTCCAACCGATTAGGACTACGAGAAAACGCGCTTTAAGTAAACATTAATCGGTAGCGCACATTGCACAAGCCCGAAAACCTTGAGCCAAATCCCTTTTCCGAAGCCTAAACCCTTCCTTTCGTTCCACTGCGGCGAGCGAGAAAGTGGTTCAGATTTCCGGGTCGGCGCCTTGCCGGGATCACGATAGCAGCGGCGTCGGACAGGTTCTTCGGTTCCCTCGGTTCCCTCGGCCGGAATTTCCGACATGTCTAGCTCACCGAGAAATCGTGACGGGGAAGGACCCCGCCACCGGTAACGAGATATGACATTGGAAGAAGCCATCCGGGCTTGTGAGGTTCACAAGAGGCGAAGAAGATCGGCGGGAATTTCGTGGTACGGCTTACGAATGAGCGTGGTATAGCGGCTATCCCCGGTCGAGACGGTACTTTTGTCTGGTCGAGGATGACGATTCCCGAAACCGGTTCACCAAACCTTCAATCGGGTTCCTCCCCGCCAACTTACGGGATGCCTTCCAACCAAGGAAGCAGCCGACCTAGGCTCCATGTTGCCACCTCTCGGGGCAACCACTGTCATTTTAGCCGGCCCGGTGCTACTCCTATCACTCAATACCACCGGCGCACCGGGACCATCTCGAGGATGCCAATATCCCTCAATACCCTCCCGGGTTCGTCCCGTTGCCTATACACGAATCCCTAAACAGGGGACAAACCCGATACGGTTCGAGAAAAGGCTCCCGTATATCCTCATATACCAAGCCTTCCACCTCCAATCACTACCGCTCACGTGGTAGCACCGACGCCGAGCCTCACGATCCACCCTTGGACCCAACCTTAGCCTGGATGGTCGAGCGGATGAAAGACACGAAAGCCACCATGAGCGGCTCAAAGCGAGGAAACGCTCAAATCCACGAGATCCGGGAATGGTCACGCCTCTCCTGCCAAGTTCGGAATGCCGGAGATGGACCGATTCGACGGAACCGAATGTCCTCAAACGCACGTCGACACCTACGTTCTCGGCATGAGAGCAAAAGGAGCAACCCTCCGGCAAATGGCCGACCACTTCCGGCATACGCTTCAAAGTTCGGCGTTACGATGGTTTCGAGGGTCGAAGCACTGCGGATCGCCACACACACAGGAACGGATCGGTAACATCTTCTGGGCAGTACGAGATCCAACTTAGAGTGGGAAACAAGTCGCGAGGACTTAATCACCCGCGAGCGAAGCGGATGAAAGTGTTGGGGAATTCTACAAGAGATGGGTGGAAACTCTCAGAGATCATGGAGCCACTCTCCAAACGACGAACAGATGCGGATCTTGAAGTCACCTTAAGACCGTCCATCGAGAACTCTCATCGGTCACAATTTCTTCCCGGATCTCGGGCCATGGTCAATGCCGGCTCACGGTTCGAGAAGGATCTCAAGGAAAAGTTGGCTCTTTGCACGGCCATACGGATACCGCTCGGCGGTTGCATTCAATCCCGCACCGGCCCCGGCAAAGGAAGATACGTCTGTCGGCTACGTCCATCGGGGACAACGGTCGGGTAACGAAACCCGGTCCCACAAAGCAACAATTCTACTCGAAGCGACTGCCGTACACTTCGACAAGTTGGACATGCCCGCTGAGCAAGATCTTTGGAAGGGTTAATCAAGGAGGGTCTCCTTAAGCCCGTTGCCAATTACAAACCCAAAATTCCCGTAGCCAATGCGGACAAGAGCAAATCTTGCGCCTTCCATCGGTATCACGGCCATACCAGCGACAAGCTGTTTGGGGTTACGATACGAAATCCAGGACTTGATAGAAGAAGGCAAGTTAGAGCGCCCCGTGGGCCCAATACGATCGGGAACCCTTTTCCGAACAATAACGGCGTGAATTCCATTGAGTGGGTGCCCAAGAAGAGTGCCACGAGAACCGGTTTCTCCGCCTCTTTCGGCGGATCCTCCTCTAATGTCCACATCGGCTACGATGTTTGCGGCCCTCACTTTGCACAGTACGAGTCCCAGCTAATAGGAGCAATCCTCAGAAAACAAAAGAAGAAATCCTCTCAACGGCAAGCGAGAGAAAGATACGAAGCGGGGATACCGGTGTAGGTACACTCGGAGAACCTTCGGGAGGTTCGACTACTACGTCTTGTACTCCGGCCCGATCCTCCTTGCCTCCGAGGCCATGCGGCTTTAGAGCAAACGGGGGTGGGAAAGCCGAAAAGTCCCGGCTGAAACCGAGTCGAGACCACAGGACACCGGAATACCTCGGATCTTGGTAATCTTCTTGCCCGGTCAAGCCTAACCCTCCGCGGGATCGGCCAAGATTCAATTTGTCCGGCTTAGAGCTCGGACCGGTAAAGGAAGATCAAGGTCGGCTTGGCAATCGCACTCGATCAATGTGCTAACCAAGGGCGGCAACCGCCACAAGCGGCCTCAACACACTCACGAGGTTCCGGCCAAAGGCTTTACCTCGCAAGAGGAAGACGAAACGGATGGCTTGATGACTCTCCTTCTACGGATAGAGACGAGATCTACGACTCCCGTTTGTATGGCGGTATGATCACGTTACGTGATGAAGACCTACCGAGAGATGCCTCGGGGCACAACGAAGCTACGTACATCACTCTCAAACTCAACACCATATCACTCCCGGAGTATTGGTAGATAACGGGTCAGCCGTTAATGTTCTCCCTCTCGGCATGATGCGAGCTCTCCGCATCAATGAAAGCCATCGATTCCGTCGGCTCGGACTATCGAGGCCTACGACGGCTCGTCTCGTCCCATCACAGGGACGGTGACTCTGGAACTACGGTTCGAAACCCAAATGGTGCCAGCAAAATTCCATGTGATGGACATTCCATCCGAGTTCACGGCTCTTTTAGGACGCCCTTGGCTACACCACATGAAAGCCATAGCTTCCACTCTCCATCGGTGTGTTAAGTTCATTAACCGGCGGGGAGATCTCGAAGTCATCCGAGGGGATAGTTTCCTCATAGGAAACGAAGCCGAGAGCAGTAGCCAAGCGTGTCGCACTCGAGCACCGGGGTTACCTCCTTCGAATCAACCAAGGGACTATCGGGGCAAATCTCATCGGAATCCCTCGAGTCCGGAGATGCTAACTATGTAAACGTACTCGAGCGGGCGGACCACAGAACGGTCCGATACATCAAGTTCAAGCTGTCGTTTCCAACATTTGGAGCGGGTGGAAGGAAACGCTGAATATCGCCATGATGCGGGCACATAAACCCCCTGTCTCTGCTCAGAGATTCGTCAGCATTCTCCAAACCCATTCTCTGGCCCCGCCAGGCGAAGAGATCTTTGTGATAAAGGTTAACAAGCACCGTCATACTCATCTCGAATGCATGGAAGTTGTATGGGATGTCCTACGAGGAACTACCCGCTAATCCTCTTCTCCAAGCAAGAGCATGATGTTTTCCTAGCTGCTCAAACGCAACCGGACGCAATACGTCCCTACACTGGATTGAGCGATCGAGATGACGATGAATCGGGACTCTCACGGAGTCGAGGACGCGCGAGACCAGCGGGCGGACCTCTGCATTCACATGCTCGGTTTTGAGGACGGAACTCCTTCCGATCGGGTCACCTACGACCAAGGTTCCAATACCATGGAAATTGTCAAGCTCAACGTCCGGTACAGACGGCTATCCGACAATTGGAGATTCTTGGTTGACACGACGAAGAATCCCTCGATCAAGTGGTTGACGACGACTTCGTCAACATCATCTATTCCGAGATATCCCGATGATACCAAGGATCCGGTCCTTATCGTCGGATTACGCAATACCAAGGTCACCCTCGGCATTTTGCTCATGGTAAACGAGGCTTTGGCCAAGCGAGCTCGAGCTCATCACTACTTCAGTACCGGCCCGGTGGCAGCCGGCCCGTGCCGTCGGTCAAGCTTATACCCTCAGCGCCGCCGAGGCGAGGGCAACGGCGAAGGAGACCAAGCTCCTCACCACTGCTACGAGTCGAGATCAACCTCGGGAACGCTTAGGCGGCCACCCGAAAACATACGCGAAAGTCTTCCCCCGCATGGCGAGTCGGCTTCCGGCATAGGAAATGACCACCTCGGCATCAACATGCTCCGGTTCGATTCTACTCCCGGCCGTCACGGCCCCGGATTCGAACATCACACGGTCATTGCTAGCTCGATAGACTTGGCGATCGAGCGAGATCACGAGGCTGTCAACATTGCGAGAATTCAATACCCCGTGGGGTCAATCAAGCGAATATGGGCAAACTTCTTGTGTAAGAGATCAAGGAAGGCCGCATGGAATGTCCCGATCCGACTTCCTTCGTCAACGTAATCCAAGTGTTCCCGCCATTCGGCGATTTGAATGTAATCACGGTTACGGACACTAGCCGGATGATGCGCACCTACGGAGGCGCTTAGCTCTCGCGAGGAAAGCCCTCATGGAACTAGCCGCTCAAGAAAGTCGTCTTTGGGACGAAGACCAAGCTCGAAAGACCTACGGGGACCAAGCCCTTAAAGTGTCACGGGCGGCTTCGGACGAGAAAGCTAGAGGCCACTCTAGACCGGTTCGACCTCAAGAGCTTTGCTCATGGCAACTTCACGACTACCGTCTGTTCTCATCCAACCCCTCTGCCGAGGCGAGGTGGTCAGCGGTCCCGATGACCTAGGAGATGGAACGACACGGCGGAAACGAATCCCGGCGCTTACCTTCCCGAGGAAAGCAAGTTTCTCTGTGAAAGCGACGACGAAGACGATGAAACCATTCTCTTCCAAGCCGGGCATGAAGTCAACAAAACCGGACTCCCGAGGTCACGGGAGGATGGGAACGGATCATTTCCGCACTTAAATTGAAAGGCCAACTCGGGGAGGAAGGTCTATTTAAAAACAAGAGGAAGATGGAAATTCGTCTCGAGCAACTACTCGGGGAAATTCCACGATCTACGGCATTCGTTTACGAAATGATCAAGCCCGGGGCGGCAACCGGTCACATGGGCGAGATGTTCGGGAAGCCGTGTACTCACCTTCGACATACCCGCCACTCGAGATAAAGCAGAGGAAAACTCTCCCGATGGAGGTTTACCTAGGCTGCGCCGCACGCGGTTCAAAAGCAAGCTATTCTCACATGGGAAGAAACGCGAGGCACTAACTCTCGACGCGAGGCTCCGGCGCAAGAAGGTTGATCTGGGCCCGAGCGGAGGAAAACTAGCAAACCACGAGTATCGCGGACCCAACTCCAAAATGCCACAGTATGCTCGGCAAGAAGGAAAGGAACGATATACCGTGAAGAGATCAAGGAGACCGTTCGCTTGAGCCGAGAACTCTCCAACCTCCCCGGAGGGTCGGCAGCACGGTTCGGTTCGAGCAACCATTGTTGTGCAGCGACATTCGAACAAGCTGCGTCAAGCGTAGGCTACCTCCCGCGAGAGGCATCAAGCCGGTATCTGGGGACGAGAATCCGTCAAGTGCCGAAGCTCCCGGGAATTCATCCACAATCAATGAGTTGAGGGAAGACATATGGCCCTATGCTACGAGGAATCCTCCTCTAACTATGGCTCAACTCGGAGCGGCTGTTCGAAGGGACCAAACGATGTCGGCGTCCTAACCCGATCGGGTCAAATCCATGCATTACCACCTAAGGCCACCAAAAAGCCGACGGAGCCGAGAATTGCAATCCGGCCGGCCCGAAGACGCAAATTCCTTGAAAGAGGACCCGATCCTCACTCGGCTCAAGCGAGACTCGGGCGAACATTTCCCTTTGGTCTCTGCTCACCTCCTCTTATCCTCACAAGCTCAAGCTAGAGGAAAGCACTGGCCCGTACCATGGTCCCCGTGGGCGCAACCCCGAGATGAAGTCATTCGGATGATCGGTAACATCCACTATGGCAACATTATCACCTTCACGATTTGGACCTTCCAAAATTTGGGGCGATCACAATGAGCCGCTCTACATCACGATCCGGTGGACGAGCGTCGCCTTCCGCGTGTTGGTAGACGGAGGTTCCGGAATGAATGTCTTGCCCGCCAAGATGATGGACTGCTTGACATCAAGCCCACGAGATCTTAAGCCTTCGGTCCACCTTTGTCGAGGCCTATGACTCTACTTCCCGTACGGTTCTCGGGGTTGCTACTCTTAACATACGGTTCGTGAGCGGGTGATCCCCACCGAATTCCAAGTGTTGGACATTCCAATCACTTTCACGGCCATCTGGGCGTCCCTGGCTGCATCAAATCAATGGCGTGGCATCCACCCTTCATCGGTGCCTTAAGTTCATGCAAGGCAACGAGCTAACCACGGTCTACGGCGACGGCGTCACCACCAGGGGACCGGCACCAACGACATTCCGGTGTTAGAAATCAAGCATAATGATGACATGCCATTAGCTTGGATTCACTCTGGAGACCTCCAAGATCCAAATATGCAACGTGGACCTTCCACTTGTCTCACGACCAGATTCCTCCGCCATGAGGATGATGAAACTCATGAACTTCATCCCGGGGCGGGGCTCGGCAAAAAGGCTGCAAGGCCGACACCAAGTTATTGAAGTCGAGACCACACCACGGTCCGGGGGCTTGGCTACGTGCCAACAGGGCGACATCAAGGAAGACAAAGGCTCGCCGCGCAAGGCGGCGGCCCGCAAAGGGAACCTCAGACGGCACACCCAATCTCCGACCTTACGGCTTTGACCTCGCTCATTACTTCACGAGGAAAGCGGCGGAAGCGAGGGGACCGACAAGGGAACCCGGCGAGCGGGGACCGGCAAGCAGCGGGCAAACAGCGGGCGAGGGGACCGGCAGTGGAAGCTCGATGAAGATGAGAAAGAAGCGAGATAGTCGATACGAGACTACGGGAAGAATGGAACGGCTAGCACGGGACCTCAGCGTTTGAGAGGACTCAAGCTAATCCGATAAGGGGAGCGTTCCTCGACATCACGGCTCTACCTGGACCAAGCTGCCACCACGATCCGGCATGAGTACACATTCAAGGGAATCCCGAGACTTGGAGGAGCAACTCAAGGTACTCTCCATGGGAAACAGTTGTTCGGATCGGCCAGAGGCCACATTCGAGACGGTAAGTCCAAAGCGAAGGAACCGGGAATTCATAGAAGACGCTCTCGGTGGACCGGCTCTACGAGTCTTTTTGAAGAAGTCATGGAGTTGCCAAACTTGATCGGCGGGGCTCAGACAACGGCATGATTGCCATGATTGGGACGGCGAAGCCAAGCCTCTCGATCCCCGCACCCTCATCAAGCATCCGGCAATGCCAGCTGAAGAATTGGGTAACTTTCACCGGACCAAGGGCAAGCCGGGCGAAATTGGAAGACAAGGCGGGCCCGCACCCACATCTCCCTAAACCCGGTCTCAAACCCTCGCAGTCGAGTCCTTGTCGAGTCCGGTCCTGCGAGTCATCCAGCGGCCTTACGCGGGAGGACTATAATGTTGTAGCCAATCATGTATTCCCGTTCTTGTTTAATGAAAAGTCGACCTTTCGGAGTATCCTCTCATTGCCACTTTAACAAGCGATAAGTTAACAAACAACTTAAAAGACGTTAATAATTCAATTGATAAAGAAAGCGAGACACATTAAGCGAACAATACATTAAAGAAGTTCTCGAGCGTGTAGTTGACCAAGAGGACAACCGGGCCCAAGCTGCCGAAGAGGTTATGACCAAAGTGAACACAGGGTCGGTGCAAGAGCCTAAAGAGACACAAGTGGGCGGTTTCTTCGCCGATGCGAAAAGAAGCCACGATAAGCCTCCTCGGGAGTATGTTGACGTGTTCGCACTGGTCATACCGGGACATGCCGAGGACTCGATCCCTCAATCGTGGAGCACGAGAATTCCCCTGGATCCCGAATCCGAAGCACATCAAACAGAAGGCTGCGCAAGATCAAGCGAGTGGTCCTTGCAAGTTAAAGAAGAAATTGAGAAAATGCTCAGAGTTGGTTTCATCGAGTGATTGAGTACCCGACTTGGCTCTCCAACATCGTGACGGTCACCAAGGCCAACGGAAAGGTCGAGATCTTTGCGTGGATTTCGGGATCTCAACAAGGCCAGCCCTAAAGATGATTTCCCCTTTGCCTAACATCGACATGCTTTGAGTCGACACCACGGCAAATTTCGAAGTAAAGTCCTTCGTGGACGGAGTTCGCTGGATACAACCGAGATCAAGATGTCAGGAGGATCAAGCCAAGGCTTGCCTTCACCACTCCATGGGGGACATGCATTACACGGTCATGCCGTTCGGTCTAAGAACGGCGGGGCTACTTACCGGCGGCTGCAGCGGCCCTCTTCCATGACATGATTCACAAAGAAATCGAAGTATATGTCGACGACATGATCATCCACTCCGAGGGATCGGACATGCGGCACATGACAGATCTGAGGAAGTTCTTCAACGGACTCGAAAGCACTCCATGAGGCTAAACCCGGCAAAGTGCACCTTCGGCGTCAAGCGCGGCAAGGTGCTTGGGGTACATGGTTACGAAAAGAGGTATCGAAGCCGATCCCAAGAAAATCAAGGCCATCATCGACATGAAGCCGCCTCGAAACCACGACGAAGTGAAGAGCTTCATGGGAAGACTTGATACATCAGTCGCTTCATCAACCAGTTGACATCTCTCTGCGAGCCAATGTTCAAGCTGATGAAAAAGAATGCCGACATCAAATGGGACTCTGAGTGCCAAACGGCTTTCGAGAAAATCAAGACCTACTTGGTTAATCCCCCAGTGCTGTGCCCGCCACATGAAGACAAGCCACTACTCCTGTATCGGACGATAACAGACACGTCAATCGGAGCAATGCTGGCACAAGAACAGAAAGATTCCAAGGTTGAGCATGCAATCTACTTCGTGGCCGGAAGCTTCAAGGAAGTGAACTCGGCTACTCGGCATCGAGAAAACTTGTACCGCATTGGTATGGGTAGGCGGGAAAGCTGAAACACTACATGCAGTCGCATTCAGTGCTCCTGGTCTCCAAAGTGGACCCCGTCCGATATCTCTTTGACAAGCCATCTCTGTCAATGCGGCTAGCCAAGTGGTCATTCTTCCTGGCTGAGTTCGACATCAAGTACATGGTCAGAAAATCAACAAAGGGCAGAGTAATGGCAGATCAGCTGGCCGACTTCCCAAGCAGTGAACCTAAGGGTCCTGATCCGCAATTTCCGGACGACGGAATCTTTTCACTTGACAGCGCAAACCGCTGGCAACTCTTCTTCGATGGGGCAGCCAACAAGAAGGGGAATGGTATTGGAATGCTCCTTGTCGATCCCAAGGACGAGCATACTCCCATAGCCATCAAGCTGAATTTTGAAGCAACCAACAATGCAGCAGAATACGAAGCCTGTGCAGCAGGTTTGGAAGCCGCCCTCGAGCGCAACATCTCAGAGCTGGATGTATATGGAGACTCAGCATTGATCATCAATCAAGTATCCAACAAATGGAAGACGGTAGATTCTGGCCTTCAGAAGTACCACGCGTACATGGAGGAGCTCATTGCTCAGTTCAAGGACATCTCTTTTCACTATTTGCCAAGAGACAGGAACCGCTTCGCAGACGCCCTGGCAACCCTCGCCTCTCTTGTCGAAATTCCCGATGGGAAAGCAGTAAAACCCCTCAGAATAGGCAGACGGGAAACACCCGCCTATTGCTGTGAGATCGAAAAAGAAAAAGAAACGATCGACGAACCCTGGTACAATCAGATTTACCAGTACCTCCAAAGCGGAGAAGCTTCCTTCACAAATGAAGATGGAAAATACAAAGAAGGGATCAAAGCCAAAAACATGATGGCATTAAAACGCCTGGCATCCCATTTCGTCATTCTGGGGGGTATGTTGTACAAGAAGCGCCACCAAGGGCCACTCCTTCGGTGTGTAAACAAAGAAAAAGCCAGCGAGCTAATGAACGAAGTTCACAACGGAACCTGCGGTCCGCACATGAACGCCCGAGCATTGACACAGATCATTCTCCGTATGGGATACTATTGGATATCAATGGAAACAGACTGCATCCAGTTCGTCCGAAGCTGCGACAAATGTCAACGGTTCTCCAACCTCAATCACATCCCACCTCATGAACTCTATTGCATGACTACGCCATGGCCTTTCGCCACATGGGGAATCGACGTCATCGGCAAGATCACTCCTCCAGGGAGCAATGGTCACGAGTTCATTTTAGTCGCAGTCGACTACTTCACCAAATGGGTAGAAGCCAGATCGTACAAGGTACTGAATTCTAAGAAGGTGGCCGAGTTCATCCGAGAGAACATCATGTGCCGATACGGAGTGCCCAACGAGATCATCTCCGACAATGGGACTCACTTCGAAGGAGATTGTGACCAACTACTGACCGAATTCAGAGTCACACGTCACAAGTCTTCTCCTTACAGACCACAAACCAATGGTGCAGTAGAGGCAGCCAACAAGACTCTCGCCATGATAATCAGAAAGATGACCACCAGAGGTCGGGACTGGCCCGAAAAGCTACATCTAGCCCTCTGGGGATACCGAACATCAGTCAGAACCGCCACAGGGGAGACTCCGTTCGCGCTTACCTACGGAATGGAAGCGATGTTGCCCGTGGAATTGGAAATTCCATCCCTCCGAGTCCTCTTGGAAAACGGGATCAATGAAGTCGAATGGCTACAGAGCCGTCACGACGAACTTGCTCTACTCGACGAGCGCAGATTGAAAGCCATGGAACACACTCGAGCCTACCAGAGCAGAATGGCACGAGCATTCGACAAGAAAGTCAAGATCCGAGACATCAGAGAAGGCGACTTGGTGCTAAAGGAAAAGCCTCCTACGCAGACCAATCCCCTCGGAAAGTGGGAGCCTACCTGGATAGGACCGTTCGTGGTACAAAGAATCTTCTCCGGAGGAGCCATGAAGCTAGCAGACTTGGACGGAAACCCTTTCGTTAACCCCGTGAACGGAAGCAAGCTCCGCAGATACTTCGTTTGAGGAAGAGCACGAGTCAACTCTCCTTCCCCATACACCGTCCCCCTCAGTAAATTAAAGTGCTAAAAGAGTAATACCCAACTGGATACATTCCCGCTAATGATCCAGGTAAAAAACAGGGTCGCACTTCTTTTGTCTTTGTTTTTCTCAAATTCACCTAAAGTGTCGAACTACGGTGACCTGAGCCCCTTAGTCCAATTGTAAAAGGGGAACGTAGGCAGCCATCTTTGGTTCGGTCTAAAAAACAAAAAAAAAATACAATAAGCATCAATTGCTTGTGTTTCGAAAAACTCTTTTCATTTAACCTACAAATTCATAACGGTTAAAACATTCTTTGATGAGTTCAAGCACGGTCAACTCTTGACTCGCTACACGCTAGCAAAACTACAATAAAACATTAATCAATTAATGTGTCTGCAATGACAATGGGTGGATACTCTGGACAGCAAGGTCAACCTAGTTTCCCGTACTAGGTCCTTCATCCTTCTTCCCCTTCCCTTTTCCCCGGCGAGTGTTCTTCACCTTCGCAGGAAATATTCCGGTAGGCCTTCTACAGCTCGGGGACTCTTCCCGACGCCTCCGTCAAGCTTTGTGGCATCAACGCGATCCTTTCTCTAGCTCTGTCTCGAGCCGCCTCGCTTCGAGCCATCATCGCGGTGCTTTGATTGGCCTCCCGTCGGCACTTGCCTCATAATCAGCCATGGCATCGCGATACGATTCCCGGGGTTAGCCACTTGCTTCTTTCCTCCTCAAGGTCGAGTACTGTCCGGGTGATCGGCACCCAACATCTCACTCCGTCTCCACAAGATAGCCATCTGTGTCTCCCCTATACACTCTTCGTACCGGTTCGAATCTTTGCGTCGACGAACGGTGCCCTCTCTCGGTGAAAGAGAACCTGGCGGGAAAGGACGCGTATTGCCACCAGGGTGATCGGCAATAGCGTCGAAGGATCTTCCATCCGCAGAGATCCCACCTCAAAGGTAGCGGCATAACTCGAGATCGATCGGTGGCATCTGCTCCGGCCCGTCTTGTCGCGGAACCAATGATGGAATATAGAAAGACGTGCGAGACGGCCCGGCACTCGGACGATCAACGAGACCCTCTGAGTGGTCTGCAAGTCTGTAACTTCCAATGGGGAACCCACCATCGCAAATGATGCGTGCAAAGTCGGCCATCCGAGCTCCGGCTCGGCTGATCGCCCCTATCACCGGAAGGGCGTCGCGAGAAAGACCCAAGCGTCACGGGACATTGGCACCTCGAGGCATCATCTGTAACCTCTCCCTCGGCCACATGGTCGGCATAGCGGGACTCCCTCCCCGCATGTATCGGCTACCGGTCGCCATCCGGCCTATGCCCGGGAACGTCTCGCCCAAGACCCGGCACGATGTCTCCCCCACTCCGGCCTTTGCCTCACCAGAGTCCGGGACTGTTTGTGATGGCACACACCCGCGAGACGTGAATGTGAACGAGTAGCAATCGCGCACTGAGCAAATGCGTCCCACGAAAGACGCTCCCCTCGGCTCAGGCAAATCTTTCGGGCGGTCCCGAAATGTCAACGTAATCGGTATCCTGTATCGGCATCCCGTATGCTTCTCCAGCCAAGATACCAAACAAAGACACTAGCTTCTCAACGGTGGCCATGCCACCGGCATATGGAAGAACTAGGCTGTTCCGTCTCAGGTCCTCCCGAATGGCCCGGAAATCTTCAAACGTAGGAGTGATTTCGTTGTACGAAAAGCTGTACACATTCCTCCGTCACGTCCCGAGAACCGAGACGCGGCTCTCGAAAGATCCCAATCTGGCATGAGCTCCTTCAAAGCCCAAACAGATTTAATCCAGTAACGACCTTCGAAAAACCTTTTGTTCTGCCTCGTGTGGTTCCGTACCCACGACTGAAAGTTGTCCAAATATCGCTCTTGCATCCGAGACGATAACTTGGGAAAGGGAGCCATGTCAGAAAATGAAGGGAACCTTAAGAAATGGAAAGGAATTCAGCCAGATGAACAAAAAAAAAAAAACTATGCGCAGTTTCTTAAACAATTGCAAAGCTGAAATTGCAATTTAAAGAATCTGGAAATTCATTCCAAGTCCGGCCGGACTCCCTCTGCAGTTGACTTGGTCAACTCTGCAGCCAGCTGCCCCTAAATTGGAAACATTTCCAAGCCACTCCCTGTTCACCTTTGAGAAATCTGCGTGCGGCCCATTGGTTTCATGCAACAAATATCGATTATCCCTTCCGCCCGGGCTCGTGCAACAGCGCAAATAATTAATAATTAGTGCATACATGCTTAATTTTTGACCCGTTCAATTTTTAATGCATTTCTCATTTTATTTATTTTTGATTAACCTGCTTCCTTATTTGCCAAAAATAACAGAAGGTGATCACAGAATAAATATACGAAAGTACGGAGTTCCGCCCACGGGCGCCTTTTTGCAAATACGGTTCAAATCAAGAATTTGTTCTGACAAATACATGCATTTTGTCTAAACAAAGCGTAAGAGAAAGCGATAAAGTAGGACTACTCACGAGTCACGCTCGTCATCCGTACACTCGGCGACGTCTTTGCTCCGCCGTGTCGGATCCGTCGCAAACAGGAACTCGCCAAACTCCTCCAGTAGGGAATAGGCGAAGGGCCTCCTCGAGTACGCGAACTCGAGGACTCCCCCTCTCGCGCCCGAGTGCGCGGAAGAAGAAGCTCCAAATCCGGCCGTTCCGCCCGCGAGGCCGGCCGAACCCCTGTGTAAAGTCCTCCCCACCGAGTTTGTGGGAGCGAGGCGAATCTCTCGGCCTAGACGGCCCCGATCACGGACATCCCACGCTCCTCAGGGAGCGCACCGCATGAACTCCACGAGCCTCCTAGCGTGGGCGGACCACCCGATCCACCCGGCCTCATGGCGTCATTGTACGTACGGCCGGATACTGCGAACCGGGAAAGTCGTCGTAAAGCAAGCGAAGTACGGATGCAACATTTGCGAGAATGCTACTATCAAATGCGAGAAAATTAAAAAAGGTGCTCACTTAGAAGCATCGGGGTCCGCCACTGTATCGTGGTCTCGGCTCGTAGGAGGCGGGATCACAAGTCTCCTGCGCGAACCATCCGGCCCCTCGTACGCCCGGCCCTAGCTCGCGGGACCGGAAAATCTCGAGGACCTCCGGGGACCTCGCCCTCTCTATCTTTTGTACTGCGGGCTCCTCGGCCTCATCCTCAAGAAAACATCATGGCGGCCCCCGCTATGATGTACTCGGTGTAATACACGCCACTGTATGTACCCCTCCGGCTCATCAATCGGCATCTCCGGGGAGTGCTTTGCATGTACATCGGAGGATCCACCGGCACCAAGGAAGGGACCCCTGCCTATGTAGTCTCGCGAACCGACTCCACCGGAGTCATTTGGATCCTCTCGAGAGAACTCCCGGTTCGGTGCCGGAGACACCTCCTCGTATGACACTCGAGTGCCCGACTCTCGAAGAGACCGCCCTCTTCGCTTTCTTACGCCAAATCGGCATGGCGGGGAACGAGGGAGTCGGTACGGTTCCTTGATGTCCCAAGCACTGTGGGTGAATACCTCGTAGCACCGGACACGCCAAGAGAATGGAAAGTTATGTCGGCTCTAGAAAGCGAGATACATACGAGTACATAAAAGAGGCAAGGAAGAGAAAAAGTACGTAAACTTACATCCAAGACGGGCGTGAAGCGGCTAAAGGAGTGCTCCTCTCCCGCGAGAACTTTGTCCGGGGAATGGTAGAGCTCGGCCATCCGGCCTCCCCATGCAAACCCCCTGCGGCATCCGAGTCTACCGGCGGCCGAGCAAAGGGAAGTGACAAGACGTGTCGAAGTCGGGAATAAAGTCGGCGACGGCGCAAACCAAAGGAACCCTCGAGCCGAGGCGCTCCGTGGTCATCCTCAAGGACCCGGCCCGGATAATCGGCGACACCCGCCTCCGAGATGCCTCTCCATCGGCCTGTACCGAATGCCTAAGCCCCTGGCATCGGTAATATCAAAACCCGACAGCCAGGACAAGCGCTCAGGGGTGTAACCATCAACCCACACCAGCGTGTTGCCATAAGTCGGCAACCCAGTGATAGCGGTAAAATCCGTGGGAGTCACCGTCACCTCCCCCCCATCTGGAATGGAAAGTGTGGGTCGTATCCCACCAATACTCACTCAGAGCAACATACATAGACCTGGCCCTCGACGTATCAGTTGTCGCAGCCACGGCTTGATAAACCCGGCCAACCGGAGTCAAGCACCGGTGCCGCGCACTCCTCTCTCCCTCTCGAGCCACGTCGGGATAATATCCCACAATGCTCGCACCGCCTCGAAAGGCACCCCCGACTCTTACGGTTGTGAGTATCGGCCTCCCTGTCCCTGACGGACAAACAAGACAGAAGCAACATCAACAGAAATGCACCAACGCATGTCAAAAGGAAGCAATGCAGATACGGTTCTCATTCATTTCCTACGTATATTCCCACCATTTTGAAAACTCCGTCGAATCCGAAACTTTCAAAACATTTCGAAAACTCCGTCGAATCCGGAACTTTCAAAATCTTTCGAAAACTCCGTCGAATCCGGAACTTTCAAAACATTTCGAAAACTCCGTCGAATCCGGAACTTTCAAAATCTTTCGAAAACTCCGTCGAATCCGGAACTTTCAAACCTCTGTCGAACTTTTCGAAAATTTACTCCGTCCCGAATTAAAGCTACTTTAATTTTGGAAAATGCATCTAGACATGGAATTTTGCAACCAAAATTTTTATGTCATCCACCCATAGTGTCAATTGAACTACATCCTAGTCAATTTCGACAACAATTCATGGCAAAGTCAAAAGCCCCAATTCAAGCACCAAAATCCCTAAGTTCATTCCTAGCAAATTTCTAACATTTAAAGAATGCACATTCTTAAAATTAATGGAATTTGTAGGAAACTTACTTGACTCTTGATCCCATCCTTGGAGTTGTGTCTATCCCTCGCCGGATAAAACTCCGTCGGATTCAATGGATGTGCAATGGTTCGAATGGTCCGAACCAATCGAGTTCTTTCGTCATCGGTCCTTCTGTGGCGAGCCATTGGTCCTCCTTCACCTTCCATAGCAAATTTCCTTCACAAATTCGAGCAAAACTTGCAATTTGGGTTGGAATTTTTCTCTCTTTTCTCTCCTCTCTCGCCGGCAACAATGAAAGAAAATGACTTCTTCTTCCTCGGCCTCGGCGCTGAATAGGACTTTGTCAAATTCAGTAAAAGTCCGGCCAGGACTCTTCTTGCACCGAAAATTTTTGCCACTTTGGCCCCTCAGTTTTTCGCAGTTTCAATTTTACCACTTTTGGCCCCCAAAAGTGTAAAATTTCTCCCAGTTAGACATTTCTAACACCTGAAATTACCCGATCTTTTTCGCGCGCGGGCGGGGGGCACGGAACAGGCGGTTGTCTTTCGCGGAGGGGCGTTGGTGTCTGAGACCTCGCTTCATGTGAAGGAACAAAATGAGGAGTCACCACGCGGTTTTTGTATTTTGAGCCCAAAACGTTGAGAAACGGCTTTTGTGAAAAGGTGTCGTTTTTATTGGTAGCAAAAACTTAGGAAAAGGCTTTTTAAAAAAGGGGATCATTTTTATTGGCAGCAAAAACGAGTAAAAAGCTTTTTTTGTACCAGAGATTGTTAGGTTCGGAGGTCGGAGTTACGTTTCGGGTAGAGTATGGCGAGATCGCGAAACGCCTGCGCATGACGAGTCTTTCTACCTTTCTCGAAATCGTGTGTGTGTGTGTGTGTGTGTGTGTTTTGAAATGGGGGCTTGAATGACAAGCTTAATCTTGGTTTGAATGACAAACGTTGATTAGGTGACTTTTGAAAAGACGAGCGTTTGAATGACAAACATCGGTTTTGAGTTTGAAATGAGCGTTTGCGTGGCAAACGTCGATTTTGAGTTGAAATGAGCATTTGCGTGGCAAACGTCGACTTTGAACCGTGCGAGTCATTGT